>CM019753.1:29171295-29387495 GCA_009761765.1 Phenacoccus solenopsis | reverse complement strand
GACTTCGCTGATGTAAGAGCGAAATTCGACGCCTAAAAATTACAAAAATTTCAGCTGACATTTTCCATCAATTTATATAATATAAAAGTTTTTTTTTTTTTTCAAATTGCTTTAAAATTTCATTCTTCACTTATTTTAGAATATTATTAATAATCTAAATGAGTAATTCAGAGCCAAATGCATATGAAAAGTTTGATGTAAATTTTTAGAAATTCAAGACATATTATTGTATAGGCTCGATATTTATTTTCACTGAGTTTTCAAATCTTCATCTATTTAGTGTTAAAATCAAGTACCATATGTAGGCAAATTTAAACGTATGTCATACTGAAATAGAATTTGTGTTTTCTCGAGAATTCCTGAACGGTAAAATGGGGGGGGGGGGTTAATTCTTCGTAACTGGAGTAAGTAATCAGGTCTGGATTAAAGGAAGGCTAGAGGGGCTGTAGTCTTGAGCGCTGCTGTTTAGAGCACGTCGGGTTCACAATGTATGATTTCTGACAATGTCATTAACCAACACTTTAAAATACATATATTCAAAATGTTATTGAAGTGCATAACTTCACTAACCTTTTTTTATTAAAAAAAAAAGCATAATTACGATGGGTAGCATTCTGGGGTTAAACTTTTTGTTAACGATTAATGACATGAAAACATAAATTTCGAACCAACACTTTAAAATACATATATTCAAAATGTTATTGAAGTGCATAACTTTACTAACCTTTTTTTATTAAAAAAAAAAGCATAATTACGATGGGTAGCATTCTGGGGTTAAATTTTTTGTTAACGATTAATGACATGAAAACATAAATTTCGAAAAAACAAAGACATTCTCAAACTCTTGAATACTATGAAAACTTAATTTTGAAAAACAAAAATTTTCAGAAAGTTGGGAAGAATCAAAAATTCTTTAGAAACAAATATTTTCAACATTCTCACATATGATTTTTCAAAAAAATTTCAACGTTTCTTGCAATAAATGTAAAAAATCTGAATTAAAAAACAACACCTAGAATTCTTATTGCAAAAAAAAAAAAAGTTAAGAAAATTCTCAACGAGAAATCAGAATATGCTGACAAGAAAATGAAATAAGGTGGGAAGATTATGCTATAAAAATTGTGAAGGTCTGAAATCATCAGCAGCTCCTAGCCCACATTGGTTTCATGAACCATTGTTGAAAGTTGTGTGGTGTTTTTGACGAATCGATCAATCAATCAAGCAGCTTTTATTGCTTTCATTACATGCAATTTAGAATGAAAAAAAAAAATACAAAAATACAAAAAAAAAATCAAAATACGCAATTTGCTAAAAGTTTATAAAAAAACAAAATAGCAGCTCATATTTTGGGGAAGACCTCTCTCGCATATCCACTCTAGTGCCACTCTTTTAAAACATCTATTTCTGAGAATATCTGCCAAGTCATCGTTCCACCTTGCCTTTTACCTATCCCTTACCCTACCAAACCTTAGAAACTACGTGGTAATTTCTTTTTTGACAATCTTTCGTCCAGTAATCTACTAATATGACCCGTCTAGTCCTATATTTTCTTGCTGCATGCAACACATTGATATTTTCAATTTTAATTTTTATAATTTTATTTCCCACTTTTTCCCTTCTTTTTACACTCTGCACAGATCTCCCTCTGTTTTCAAACATCAACATTCAAATTCGAAAAAATATTAGGAACCCCTCGTATCTGAATTACCATCGTCTCAAACAGCTTGATATCCCTATTGAAAATTAAACGTGAGTAAGCACCACACGGAAATCGACTCGAAACGCGCAATTACAAAATACGAGCGTAAAAAAAGCCAAAGACAAATCCTTCATTAAGTAAATCACGTTCTCGCGCATATTTTTCTAAATCATCCTTCTAACACGAACGATAAAACAGAGAAGGTTGAACCTATCGTGAAACCTGATAATTATCCTCCCATCGAACTCGTATCGTCGCAATTTTCTACTCATTTTTTCTCTTCGCATCGCACCAACACTACTACCGACGTCGACGTAAACAAAATTAAAACCTAATTTACACCAGTCGCATTTTCCACATCATCGACGCGCTGAAATTCCTCGTCATACCGGAATTACTCGGCCGATAAAATCGAAAAATCGTAAAATCCGCCATGTTCGCCGAAAAAGTATCGACGAATGGTTTTTTCACGCTCCATACGCGATTGAAACAATAAAAGCGAAAAAGGCAAAATGCCAACAATTCGGTACTCGACGATAAACAGTTTTCCGTTTAACACAGTCGGTCGTTTTTTTCCTCCCTTATTTTTTTTTATTCGGTTTTTTTTTTTCGTTCTCTCTATATTCTGGTTCATTTCATATTCAATATCCTATTCGACGAGCCAGATTATATGCATTAAACTCGCTCCATTAAGAAGATTCATATAAACGTATAAATTCGGCGACGTCATTTTCGCGCGTATGGTGCTGTATCCCTCCCCCTACCCGCCATTCAGACACCTCCTTCCCATATGCAGTCCCGATAACCGCAAAACTGGCGGATTCAATCGTCGCCAAATGCCGAGCCAAAAGCAAATAATTCGATCGCGTTTAAAATACAGTACGTCAAATACGAAAGCAAACAAAAGCTTCGAGTAAATTCGCCCAATATTCTTTTTACAAACGTAGTTTCGATTTTTTCGCACATCGCCGTGAAAACTTTTCGCGCCTTTCGTGCAATATTTGTCGAACAAATGGAAATCTCGGTTTTCGTAATATATAGACGACAAAATTCCATCGACGTTGATTCGGTTTACCCAATTTACCCGTATTCGTAAATACCGCACGTTCCAATGGTACGTGATTTTCAAAATCCTACTTCACCTAGTTATACTACACAGCCGATACAGTTATACTTACGCATTGAAGAAAAATCGTCGACTAGAATAATTTCTTTTAGAAGATGCGCGGGAGATCGATCCAGAACGGAATGCACGGTTCGCAGTAACACCGACCACGCTTCGTTGTGGAAACAGATGATTACCGAGGTGGCTGGTAATTTTTTCAAATTACGTCCTGGTTCTTTGCACCTGAAACACGAAACAACAAACAAAATGAAATCGTAATCAGATAAAGCTTATGTACGCAACGACGTCGACGCGTCAAATATGGCGTAAATACTCGTAATGATGGCTGGTTACGCAGCCTAATTGCCTTTATTGACTATTCTCATGCTATTTAAATTAATACATTAGCGGTTTCCGACGACGCGCCGGTAACCATATTTCTACGATATACCGAGTTATACGAGTACGTTACTCACGATTAATTCGCTCCTCGCTGGACAAGTGGACGAATTGCCGAGTCACTAAATCGATGATCTCTTCAAAACGACGCTTTCTATAAATAGCGCGAATACCCTTAATTTTATTCGAATACAACCCGTTTCCGCTTACAGTTAATTCTGATCGTGTACGATTTCGTAGCTATTATATAGAATTTTTGGATGCGACCGACGATAAATTCATTTCTTTCCAACGGATAATAAGCTTAAATAGAGCCTTTCTCTATTTTCTCTTTCCGGTGTTGGATTTTCAAAATTCGTATCAATTTCGAAACTTTAATATATTAGTGTGCTCTTATTAACATCGATGGAGGGGTTACTCGCGGAGTCGTTACAAACTAAAAACGATAGGGTGGGTTCGGGGTAATCGCCACGAGTGGGTTAGATGGCACACTCTTTATGTAGCGTTCTCTATTACATGTATTTTAAAACCGAATATAGCATTTTGTTCCTTTTGGTATACGATTACGGATTCTGGAAAATTATCTGTGAAACTTATTTCAAACATGACTTATAGCTGATTGATTTTTTCCTCGTGCGAAAAAGTGAAAAAATAAAAATTAAGGTTTTTTTATTGGATTTTTTTGGCGCTTAAAATCGATTTTAGAACAACGTAAGCACATATTTTTGTAGTACACGCTTTTCTCTTTCTTTTGAGCGTATTTTCAGGAAAACTGGTACAAATGGTGACGAGCTATTAGCTGTGGCAACTATCCCCCTAATTTGGAATAGTTGTCACACAAAAAGTGAAGGATAGTTGCCACAGTACAGGGTATACAAATTATCAAAAAAAAAAAAAAAACACGAAGTTAAAATCATTAATGATTGTAGATGCCACAAAAATACATTCGTAAAGCCACGAGAAGGCAGTGGATAGAAGAGGCATGTGATGCTGCGGTAAAGGAATTGCAAAATGGAGCAAAACGTCCTACATCAAGAAAATAAGAGATGTTTAACTTGTTTGCGTGATGCCCATGAAGAATGTGCAGGAATGCCTGCGGAAGAATTTTGCTGTAAATTTTGTAGATAGAAATGTTTTTTTCAACAACGTTTTGCAAAATAAAGCTGTTTTTAATGCAAAAATTGTTAATTTTAGTGATGTGGCATCTAATCCACGAGGGTGGGATAGTCACCACAAAAAAGTAAAACTTTCAGAGCAGTGAAGCGTTCTCTAAAGTTTCCTTCGTGATATATTGTAGTAGAATGGATTCTCTATCCATTGATCCCAAACCGAAAAAAGTCATTAATTAGAACGCATTTTATGAGCAAAACAAAAAGTTGTGTGGCGACTATCCCGCACTTACCCTAGCTATTACAGCCTATATGATTAGGGGAGAGGGGAGAGGAGGGGTGTCTTCAAATGTTTGCGTTTCAGACGATCTGTGATCATCTTGCAAATGTCAAACTTTTTCGTATATAGATATTATTTTTTCCTCCCACAGGGGGCGTCGACGGGTATTCATGAAATTCACTCAAAATTTGGAGAGAGACTCTTCATACAAAGCCGAAAAAATGCCTTTCATGTTTTCTTCAATAGAATTCAAAATAGCGGATCACTCAAATTTTGAGGGCAGGTGGAGAAGGGGCAAATGACTCAAATTTTTTGTTTTTGATCTCATATAAAAGAGTAAGCCATGGACATTAACATATCCGAATTTTAGCTTCCTTAGTGCATTTGGAGGGGAGTTAGAGCAAAAAATGGCTTTCGGAGGGGAAATTTCTGCAGGAAATTTCATGATTCTTCCATATTTTGTTACCAAAGCGACCTAAAAAGGCCAAACTCTGTGTGTAGGGTTAGTTTATGACTATGAGCTCTTCAATTTGGGCCAAAGTGGATTCAAAATGGCGGATCAAAAAAATCTGAAGATAATTAAGGATACCTCAAGTGGCTACGATTTGAAAAGTATGTGTTCGTATACTTATTAGGGTGAAATGAAAAAAAAAAGTTGTTCTTCAATTTTGATCAAAGGAGGTGGTTTTTTTGAGTTGAAAGTCCCCATACAAAATTTCAGACTCAACGGACCACTTGGGGATGGGGGTGGGGAAATAGAGGTTCTCAAGTAATACATAACCATTTCTCTAAGATTTTGTTTTTTCGTAAATTTTTTGTCATTTGATGAGGACAAGGTAATACGTCTGTTATAATGAAAGTCACGTTATACTTCATAGAATAAGGGGGGAAAATGAAAATACCGTATTGTACTGCGTAACATTTATTTTTTTCGTAGAAAAAAGTAAAACGAAGTTGATAACACTGTATCACGAAAATGGAAAAAATTTGAAATCTCAACACAAGAAATTTCAAATTTTTCTTTACGATTTTAAACAATTTTGGATTTTTGGGCATAAAACCCAAAACTGAAACTCTAACGATGAAAAATTGGCAACACTGCATTGTAAAATTTTCATTTCACGTGACTTTCATTATAGCAGACGTATTCGTACATTGTGTCCATCAAAACGACAAAAAATTCAGAAAAAGCAAAATCTTCAAGAAATTTTAATGTAAAAATCCTCAATCTACAATTTGTCAACCCCTAGATAGGCGATGAAGATGGCCTCCAATCGATCTGCCGATGAGCTAGGTAGATGTAAAAACTCAAAATGCATTTTTTTTAGCCCTATTTAATTATGGTTATGTATCGATCTGGAGGTTATAGATGCAAAAAACATATTTCACTCTAAGATGAATCTATTTTGAGAACCCCTATTTCTCCTCAAAGGGTCCGTGGCTTCTGGAATTTTGTATGGGGGACTTTCAACGCAAAATAAACCACTTCTGAAATTTTATAAAAATTTAAGAACATTCACCCCCCCCCCATCCAATAAGTAGCATGATGAAATCTTTCTGTAAAAAAAAGAAGATTGTAGGATGTTTGAAACTTTTAGAGCCTTACATCGCTTCCCCAATAATGCTCAGTACATTTTAATCGAGGGAGGGAGTGGAACCTTAAACAATTTGTAGGATGCAACGTTATATGTACATGTTCATGGAACTTCATACACTGATTTTTCTAGGGGAAACTCGAACCTCTGATATTGGCTAATGTTGAGTTTTTTGTTGCCTATCTAGTTTTTAGGTCTAAACTCATATTTTAAGGCTCCAACGTAGTCCGTATTAAAAAAAAAAACTGTTTTTTGATCCACCCTATTGTGAAGCTCTGAGAGTACACATCAATATCGATATTACTGATACTTTGATATTTGACAAAATGTTACAGTACGTGGGCTCTGAACTTTTGTATTGGGGACTTTCAACGCAAAATAAACCATATCCTGAAATTTGATCAAAATTGAAGAACACTTTTCTTCATTCCACCATAATACTTATAGCATGGCAAGAAATACTACATTTGTTTTACATGCAACTTCTTCATTGGTTTTTGGATGAGACAGAGCAGAGGTTTCCAAACTTGGTATTGGATATAGCCTGTAAACATGAAGGGGTTATCAACATTATTTGCAAACCTAAACAAGCTCCAGTTAAAAACTCAGCTCCAGTAATGCGGCATAGCCGTTTATACTTTTTTCACCCGAGTCAAATCGTTCAGAATTGGGTTCACCTTTGTCTACAGCCAAAATTCATATTTTACGGTACGCCTTTTATTCCATCCAACACATATGGTGTAATGTTCGTCATCATTTCGAGAATAAGCGAAGGATGTTGCGTTTTTAATATAAGATTCGGTTATTATATATGGTAACCGTGGCGTTTCATATATTCGGCGAGTACGTGTATACCGTATAAGTAAACGTTGATAAATATTTTTTCGCTCGTATTTTACGAATATACGTACGTAATGCTAATAAACGAGCGCGCGATGAAAATATAAATATGAAAAAGTTGAAGAAATTGAACCATCAACGTTCTCGTTTCGGCGAACGCGCAGGCAAGAAAAATAATAGCCGATGGTTGGTAGGCAGTATAGGCAGTTTTATTAAATATATTTGTCGATACGAAAGCTCGTTTGGTTGGGCGGCTAGGCGGCTTTGTAATACGGCGCTGCCAAAGATAAAAGCCGTGTTTTTCTTCTATTATTTACTCGAGCTATTATTATTTTTTCTAGTGAAAACGAGCAGATGCGTACGTTGTGTACGGTCTATTGTAATCTGTGTAAATTGAATATGAACTTGCGGTATGAGGACGGATATAGGTTATAATAAATTTGACCTCGGTTAACTGCAGAAATTCTTTAGGTACGGGTGCACGAGTACATGAAACTGTTGAACGTGGCCGACTAAAGTGGGTATAGAGATCGATGAAAATTCGTCGTAGCGAGCGGACGACGTCAGTGGAGGAATTTCGTTTTTTAAATTTACCACTATGATGGATGCAGGTAATTTCGGATGTTGCGAAATGGCCAACGAGACAAAAAATTACGTAACTTATTATCTAACGAATTTACTGCGAGTTTATCTTTGAGGACGTGTCATCTGGGTAATAATATTAATGAAGGTTCGCGACCTATTGCGTACACTTCGGTTTGGAATTTTTGCAAGCAGTGTAGAAAATTAGATATTTTGGAATAACGCTGCTCGTGAGACGACGAGACGGTAAAATATTAATTACTTAGAGATAATCGTTCGAACGCACGATGCTATTCGACGTATATGGAGTCGTTAATTTCGTGAGTATAAATTAAAAATCAATTAATAACGAATATGAACCTGAACGAACGTTGAATCAGTGTTACACGTTCGTTAGGCAGTTCAGCGTGAAAATGTTTGTACCACGTGAAATTAAGGAGCTGCAAATATTATTTCAAGATTTTTTTCCGAAGGATATAAAATTTTATGTACGTTTATGGTAAACTTTCGCGTTCTATCAGATAAGCGTTTAGCTTCGAATTCGGCGTGCTTCTACAAGTTCGTTTCTTCTCGGCAACGGAACGGGGTGGAAATAAAATAAGAAACATCGGCGTAAGTTTCCGCGGTGTAGATAATGTTGCCTCGACGATTCCAATAATTTCGATTTATATGCTGTACATATAGCCGCCCGAAACGCCAAGAAATAAGGCTTATTTCGTGTTCGTTTCGCCGAAATTGTTCTTCTTCGGTGTTCTTATCTGTGGTAAAAGTGATTACTATTTTAATAAACGATAACGATCTGCTGGCGGGTTTTTTAATACGGCGAGAAGAAGCGAATAGAAGTTTAGGGTTAATAAATTATTTGAAGAAGTTTGCGCGAAAATAGCGCTGTACTTGGGAATGAAAGCGAGTATTTTTCATCGGATGTTGCGAGTTTGTTTGCGACGACTAATACCAACGATTGGGAATGGAAGAGAAATTTATGAAATGCGAATTGTCGACTTCGAAAAAGAGTTTTTCGGTGCGTTTAGATTAAGCGCTTGTTTTGAACATTTTTCGCAAAATTTATCGAATATTTTTGTACAAAATTATTTTGAAAATCGTGTGAAATGGTGAAAATTCTGAGAAAACTTTTACGAAAATTATCCAAAATTCGAACGATTCTATCGAGAAATGTTTGTAAACATTATATAAAAAAGAAATAAAAAATGAATCGAAAGAATCGGATACTAAAAAAAAAAAGGTGGAGCTGAATTCGTAAAAAAGTTGAACCATCATTGAAGCAGCTAATGCACTAAATCTACAGCGATTCCTATTTTCTACTTCGGAAATAAGCTCTATCACGAAATAAACGTACGATGTCCTTTTCGCTTAGCACTCATTCACCTACTGGCATTTCAAGTTCATCATCTGAAGAAGCTGAATGATCAGAGAGCTCCACATCTGAACTGTAGAATGAAGATTTTTTGTATTGAAATTCCAATTTTGACGAACTGTTACGGATTTACTAGTTCTTTTAGGGATGGCGATACTCGTCGAAAGTATCGATATTTCAGTATCGATAATATCGGGACACATATATCGATACGCGGTATCGATACTACCTAAGATATCGATACCTCTAATATCGATACCGATACTGGTAATAATTATCGTAAATTTTTGAAAAATGAAAAATTATACAAAGTCAAGAGAAAACATTTTAATCTTATTAATATCGATGAAGATAATTATATAAGTCTATAATCTATATCCATCAATGGTTTTTTCAAAAGTTTTCAAATTAAAATGGTAGTTTTTACCAATTTAAAAATCCAGCAAAAATGATTTTATGGCAGTACATGTTAACCTCTCAATAATCGTCAAATAAGAATCAAACGTTATTACAGTATTTACGCGAAATAACAAATTTTATTAAGTAGGTATCGAAAGCGATACCAGAATTAAAATATCGATATCAAGTAAGTATCGAACAGCTGAGTATCGATAAAAAAGTACTCGATATTTTTGAAAAATATCGATACCTGGAAATATCGATACGGTATCGCCATCCCTAAGTTCTTTTAGCACCTATTTTTATTTTTCGAAGTCAACGAGAATACCTACCATAATGTAGTTTAAATATTCAAAAATTAAAAAAAAAATTATTTTTGGACAAATCCATTTTTTTTTGCGTTTAGAAGTTACATTTTGTAGTCTAAAGGCTGAAAAAAATTTCAGGTAGTTTTTTCAAAATATAAAAAGTCTAATCGTTTTTTAATTGCTTTGAAAATGTTTCTACCAAATATTATTAATTTTCAAAAATGAATAGAAAATCGTTTTCTTCTTTGGGTGTCAAACGTTACTAAACGCATGGGCGATTACCATCGTCTTTGAAATTCTCACACAGGTCTCCAGCCTCGGCTAAACGGTACATCGTCTCTGCGTCGCTGATCCTAGTCCACTGGCGAAGGTTCCTCATCCATGAGTGTTATTTTCGACCGATTCCACGTTTTCCCTCCATTTTTCCGGTAATGATTAGCAAAAAGTAATCTTGTTTAACTTTTCAACATTATATTTGTTTTGAGATGGAGAACGATTAACCAATAAATTCAACCAGTCATATTACGACTCTTTAACTAATCGTATGCACAAAATCTGAGCTTACAAAGTAGATTTGGTGAAGAGATACAAAGGATTCAGTGAATTTCATAACTAGAGATTTCTAAGAAAAACTGAGTTTCTCTTTCATTTCTCTTTTACTCCACCTAGGAGGCTAAGATTTTGAAGTAAAGGGATTCTCATGCGACCTCATCGTATGAGATCAAAATAAAAAGAATTCAGGGTTTTGGAACTCTTATAGCTACGCTTGAAATTTAAGTAAACTGTTATTATGAATTCGATTAGAAATTTGAAAACAAAATTTTGTACATATTCGCATGATTATCTTCTGAGCAAATTTTATGCGATTTTCATGCATACGCACTAGTGTTACGAGTTGTGGAAAAACATAAAAATTAGATATCCACTGAACAGCAACAATAAAATGGCACGAAACCTAATAATTTGAACTCCTTTTTTGACTCCATAGCGCAAAATGAAGTAGCCATAATTACTAATTTTTTTATTAAAAACTCTTCTGAATACTTGAAAAAAAAACGCACTCTCACCACTCCTCCGATTCCTCCGTATAAAAGAATTCCCTAACAAACGGTGAATTTTAATTAATTACACGTAAAAAGCGTAAAACATAAAATACCCGACTACACTAGGTACACCATTAAGTACAGTAATTATCACTATATTACATATTTCAATCCCTCTAGGCTTTAACATATTTACACGTAAATTTCTAAAACCACATAAATAAAACACTCGCTTCGGTAATGGGTACACGACCAAAGGACCATTTTTCCCATCTTAAATACGAGCCGGCCATTCGTATTAATAATCCTTATTATGTTCGAATCCGATGGTTAATTTCTCGTCGACTCGTCGTCGCTTCTATTAACTCTCAAATAATTGATGTGAACCGCTTGATAACACGTTCGAGATAAGATCGCAGTACACGTAGCAGTTGATAGGGATTATACAACTGAATCTACTCGCTACTTTTTCACTCATCGACAATGTCACCATAAATTATTCCCACAAAGATGAGAATTCGGTGAAAGGTCATAGACAGCTATACGGCACACCTCAGCGTTGCGTAATTCGCGAATCGTCTACCGTCGACTGTCGTCACTGGTGATAAAAATCGAGTCTTGTCAAAGATAAGTAATAATGATTTTTTTTTTTTACAAATACTAAAATTAAATTCTAATGAATTTGGTTCCTCGATAATAATTTTTTTTTATTAGTTGAAGTGTTCGAATAATTTCATTATTTCTGTTCTTCTTATTTACTTGTTTAATTTACGTGCCCTGTACTGCTACATTGGCCAAAGGCAGGAGTTGAAAGGATTAAATTTGGGGGAAGATATTAGCGGCTTTGAGGAACTTCATGAGGTTTCTCAAAGTAGTTTCATCGTCTGCGAGTAGTCCTTGAAGGGTGACAGGAAGAGACAAGTGGGAGCGCTGGAACGTGTATTTAGAACAGTCAATTGAAATGTGCTGAATTGAGATAAGTGAGGAGCAGTTGTCGCATATAGGAGCAGGAGAGTTGGTCAATAGGTAAGAATGAGAAGATCGTGTATGGCTAATGCGAAGGCGGCACAGAGCCACTTCTCATAACCCAGTACATCAAGACTTTCTTATGGAAAAATTTTACAACATTTTATTTCTTAAATACGTTTGTAGACGAGTCCTCATTACTAGCTGAAGAGCATATCATTTAAAAATCGATGAAGCGCGTAAATTATAATAGCCGAAGTTTTCACTGAAAACTAAGCCAAAAATCCCATTAGAAAATCACCGAATGTCATCTCTCTCGTAAAACAAGATGCTGAGGATTCTATACATGTAACACTCGTGCTCCATGTAATTCCACATTCTAACTTGCATCCTTTTGAGGTATCACTTGAGGCCATGTATGTAGATTTGAATTAAGAATTCATCGTTCAGCCATACCTAATTTGAGTGGATCGACTAACGTTAGCTAAATTATACTTTCTACGTTCCGTGTTCGGCATGCTCGCACATATTATCAGCTTACGCTTACATAGTATAATTATCATTACGTAACTTGTAAATTCAACTCGGACTGTTTTCAAAAATAAAACTCATCGAAAGATTTCCGATTATAAATTAAAACAGTTCACGAAACGTTGGGTGTTTCGGAAACAAGAGGGGAAAAAAATCTTCTTCGATAATTCGCGCCATTAAAAGGAATTAATATTACATGGTAACGGGCTCAGGCGTTGTTTCGCCGCAACACGAAGATAATTAACGAGACGCATTAATAATGCAACGCCAACAGCTGCTAGATCAATTTTTAATCCGTATTCGCATAAGTAGAGAAATACGGCGATAAATTCTCCAACACACGTTGACGTAATACTCGCAAAATCGCGAGTCACCATTATGAATATGAAAAATAACTCCGCAGATTTTTACCTCCAACCAAACGATGCTTGAATTCTTCTTCCTTATTTTTTCACGCCCCTATACGCAGTACATCGTTAAACGAGGAATTTTTCACGTTACACGAAAGGGGTAACGCTTTAGACACCGATTGTACGATACAGACGTAGAAGCAATTCGGTACTTA
Organism: Phenacoccus solenopsis; assembly: GCA_009761765.1. NCBI lineage: Eukaryota > Metazoa > Arthropoda > Insecta > Hemiptera > Pseudococcidae > Phenacoccus > Phenacoccus solenopsis. Next base: position 29,374,699 of record CM019753.1, on the reverse strand, counting down.
CATCGGGTCGTGTTTATACAACGAAACACCGATATACCATACGACGGTATACGATACTCGAGTCGTTATTAAATCTCGAGTACGAGCACTTTAGACAACGATCAAAAACGCAATTATTTCCTGCTCCATCCTTTCGCCTTTCACGTTGTTTATTCATCGCTTCGCACCTATATGACTATATGACCTCGTATCTGGAAATTTTCTCGCATTTTCAGCCCAAATCCGATTTCAACGTCTGCTCAAAGAAAGGATGAAAAAATGGGCAAACACGCGACGAAAATTCCCATCTAATATGTCACCACCTGAGATACTCCTTTTTCCAAGTCTACCATCGGGCGCTGGGTAAAATACGACCATAATTTTTCACCGCTCCTTCGAACCCATAATTTCAACTCGAACTAAGTATAAGTCCGTGAAATCGACTTCGACGTACTCTCCTCCGATAATGATGATCGATTGGTTTTTATTCGCTAATATGACAGAAACAGAGTAACACTCGACGTCGGATAATTTTTCCCACCGGCTTATTAAGATATCGAAATTACTGCACAACTGCCAACTTTTAGGTCGTACAGTTCCCAAGCGAACCATAACGATTCGCCTTTTCCTAAACAGCGGAGCTTCGTAGCCAGCTTTTTACACCATATACGGGCTCGTACGTGATGCGCCAGCGCCGGCAGTCTCCTACTAAATTAATGCTTCGTCGTGTAACCGTAGTACGTTTTTCGTATAAATACCTTACTTACATACGAGTATCCGATATCTCTGTTAATCTTAGCTAAATAGCTATTCCATCTCGCGTACGTACTAAACGAGTAATATAATACCGTATTTATCGTTCATCTCGTTAAATATTTCAACCGCATTTTCTTCGATGAAGTACTCACTTCGCCACACCGAGCTCGCATCGTTGACGAATTAAATTGCGAAACCATTTCACATTTTGGTAGACGGTAAATAAATTAGAAAATAATTTATCCTTATTCGTGCAACTTCAAATAACTTGCAAAACAATAGAATTATAATTTTATACTCGTATATTATTCGTAAACTCACAATCATGAAGCATTTCAGAAACTATACCTAATATTATTCCTATACGAGCTAAAAATTCGATCAATAAGAGCATTTTCAACTCGAAAAACCTACGAAAAATTCGTAAAATGGTCAAATTTTTTTTTTGTTTATATCAGCGATACCTTGAGAAACTATATCTATTCTTGCATCATTTTCAGAGAGGGACAAATTTCGATTTTTTTTTTCTTTTCTTTCTTTTAATAAAGTGAAGACGCGCAGCAAGAAAATAATTGCCAAATGACTGGAAAAAGCATGAAAAAAATTTATATTCACCGAGGTTGATAACAACATCTGCCAAATAAGTTCAACGTTTTATAAAATTTGATAATTTCAAGAGAAAAAAAAAAAAACATTTTTAGACTTTATGAAAAGGTTACATTTTGTCGTCAACGGACTGAATAATTTTTATAGAAAATTTTTTTAAAATTGGAATATTTAGTCAAACTTTTTGAAACTGAAAAAAAAAATTATATTTTGTGTGTTTCCAAGAATAAATAACAAACAGATAATTTGGAAGTCGTACATAGTATAGATTCAATTTGAGCTTTTCACCACCCAGGAGACCGATTTCCAACTCACACTGGTTCATAAAAAATAAGTTGTTTTGCGCTTATCCCCTTCAACGTTGAATTTTACATTTATTGGCCTTAGTAAACACATAAGTGCATACCTTTCAAAATTTTTCTGTCATTTCTCAATTCTCAGGGTATGTTTTGGATACTAAAGTAAGCCAGTGGAGAAACGAAACAATTTTTTAAGGGACCATGGCCAACCCTAACTTACTTTAATTACATCACTGCATTTCTTGGAGGTATAGTAGTAAAAAAAAAATACCGAGTCATTAAACAATCAACTAGAAATTTTTCTCAGACAGCAAGTCGAAGAATAAGCGATATCTCCTATTCTACAAACGAAAAACTGATTTTTGAAACTTGCTCAGGCTATTTTTGGAGAAACGAAACAATGTTTTAAAGGACCATGGCCATCCCTAACTTACTTTAATTACATCACTGCATTTCTTAGAGGTACAGCAGTGAAAAAAAATACCGAGTCATTAAACAATCAACAAGAAATTTTCCTAAAACAGCAAGTCGAAGAATAAGCGATATTCTCCATTCTAAAAACGAAAAACTGATTTCTAAAACTTTTTATTTTTTATTTTGATTTTTTTTCAAAATTGATGATTTCATTGAATGTTATAGTTTTTCAACTTTTTTAGTGATTTACGAAACCCCGAAATTCACTTTAAACGCTTTCATAGGTGGTTTTAGAGGGGAGGGGGTTAGGTGTCTAACTCCTCTAGAGCTTCTTTTTTCTTTTTTTTTTCAAGTGTTTAAATAAACTTTTTGATAATTTAAACAATTTAATATCTTTCCAACTTGACTTTATGGAACTGAAACCCACCCGCCCCCAAGCAGCGATCCTGAAACCGGCACTGAACGCTTTCAAAACCCATCTGTAGAAATACTTCATATTAAAAAATCCAACAAATCTGTTCCATGTATCATTACCCATTCTATATTGCATAAGTGTATTTACCTGCATCATAGATGACATTTAAATAAAGTCATAAATTTCAGGCAGAAATTGCGATTTCATCGCAAATACTGAATTCCTTCTTCATCTTCTTTTTCAATTTTCCGAAAATTATGAAAATAACGCTTCCAAACTTTCGTACACAAACGTTTCAATTCGTTAATTAATAATATTCACGGACATTAATTATTTTCCTTCGAAATAACGAAACGTTCTCGGAAATGAAGTAATCCTAATTCACGACCCGCAATAGCAACAACATCTTGAAATTTCCTAACGTCTGCGAGGTAAATTACACACCGGTACGTTTTCTTGAAACGTTAGGTAAATCGTTGTAAAGCGTTTAATTAGGAAATGAAAGCCGTAACCAGCGAAATTCAAATTTAATCGAAAACCAGGGTCCATTTTACATCTCACGTCCGAACGAAACGAATATCTAATCCATCTGCGAACCAACACCGAATAACCATCGAAAATCCCAAATCGAAAACACTGAAATTGGTCGCCATTCGTTAACGATAATCGCGACATGGCGAATGAAAATGGTATAGCTTAAAAAAAAATGGAAATCATGGTTTAACCGTTGAAACGCTCAACGCTGCTGTACAAAATGGCACGCGTGACCGTCAAACGTAAAACCTCAGTTTAAATTCGTGGTCAGGTCATGAACATAGACGATAAAAATGACATTATAGAGCAATTATTTTAACCACCTGGAGAAAAAAATAAAACCTTCGATTCTCGTTATTTGTACGTATCGTGCTATTATGTATACCATCGGGAACTTGAAATACGTATCGTGTACTCCTCTTCGTTGGCACGACTGTGTAACCTTTGCTCGTTTAATATAACGTAAATACCGATGCACAATTCTAATACATGTAACAATTGCAACGGCAATATAGATTTATTCGTGGCTTAGCGCATATACATTATTTGCTAGACTAGACGAGACTTGAATTTCGTCGCATTACATCCAAATGCATTATATATTGCATTTTAACTGGGAAGATAGGCGTTGGCGTTCGGTAACGTCGCTGACATCTTACATTTATCGGTAACTTTGCTAAATGATTCGTTAACGTATTGTTTCCAATGGTTATACGATTACGTATCGCGGTTCCAACTTGAATAATGTAAGCGAAGATGTCGTCTACTGTAGGTTGAATTATCGATGGGTGGATTTTGTTATTTCTGCTTACCTCTATCATATTCCTACGTATCTGTTTCATTTGTATGCTAATCTTGGGACCAATAAAAACGATATCAAAGTATGCACACACCAACTACGGTACGCTAATGAATTTAAAAATCACTCCATCAACGTTTTTAATGTAGTCTTCGTGAGCCAAAATGTGCCCTAGAAAATGAACTATTCTCATCTGAACAGTGGCTGAAAATTATGTGCTATAAAAATTCAAGGAAGCCCTTAATCAAAATACCAGTATGATCCATTAAGAATGGAAGGAACTACAAGGCCAAAATTTGGTCCTGTAAATATTTTTTGGAATAGAAGAGTTCTTAGAAATAAAATTACGTCATATTTCCAACTCCATTTGTGAAGTCACTTTTGGGAAGTTGAGGTTCGAATAAAATTAACTACATAATATTTATCGATTAAATATCAACTGATATATAGTCATGATTTCAATGCTTTACATTCATCTACATAGATAATGTTAGAAAATTGGAATGTGAAGAGTTGCTCAATCACATAAGTGATAACAACCTTTTTCATTCTTAACTAAAAAAAAAATTCCAAGAAAAATTTTTGATTTCATTTTTGTTTTGTTGATGGATATTTTTTGACTTTTTTCAAAAACTAGAGATTTTGTTTTTTTTTTTCAATTACATGAGTGATAACAACCTTTTTCATTCTCAACCAAAAAAAAATTCTAAGAAAAATTTTTGATTTCATCTTTGTTTCGTTGATGGATATTTTTTTGACTTTTTTCAAAAAATAGAGATTTTGGTTTTTTTTTTCAATTTTTTATTGTTTTGTTTCAATTTTTCTTCATGTTAGCAAAAAGTCTATCACTCCTTAGAAAAATTTACATCACCTAAATCGACGTGAAGTCGTCATCAGCCGATTAAGAATCGGCCATACTCGAATTATACGGGATCACCTATATAATGGTATTCGAGAAAATCCTATTAATCGATTTTGCGATTCAGAACCCTCAACCGTCAATCACATTCTTACTCAATGTACACACTTTCGTAAAACATGTCAAATTCTATTACCTCGTTTCAACTCGATATCTGAAGATGTTAAAGTTATATTAACAAAGTTATAGCATTCAAAGAAATCCGCGGCCTTTTCAAAGCCTCTTTGAAAATTTTACTGACTCTAGAAGCAGTTTTCACGTTATTGCTTTGGCATTTATTGAAGTTGAACTGTAATTACTTATTTAAATTTTACTTACAATAATCTGCGAGAAAAATTGCATTACATAATTACTTAATCGTGTATTCGCTTAATTTTTAATGTCTCCGTTCATACTAACGCTTTACACTAAAAAACATCAAGACAGGCAAACAATTTTAACAGATGTAACAAAGGCCAACGTCGACAACTTAAAATGGCCACTAGATAAAACGGATCCCTTATTTATTCCACGCAGCAATTTCCCCTCCGAAAGCGGTTTTTTACTCCAACTCCCCTCCAAATCTACTTGGGAAGCTGAAACAAAGAAGGTTAGTCATTTGTACTCATTTTGCCATATGACACCACAATAACAAGTTTCGACATCTCTTATACCCCACCACATTTTGAGGCCGAGAACCCCTCCCCTCCATCATGTATGGAGGTGAATTGAAGATATACTATTCTTCTTAACACCAATAATCATATGACTTCATATTATTAATATTTTTTCTCATCTGAGGCTTCTCAATCTGTACTCAAATTTTGAAAATCCGTCATTTTGAGTTCGTTTTGATCCAAATAATTAACCCCACATACAAAGTTGGACATTTCTAGGTTGATAATTTTATATTTACAGAAGGGAGTACAGTTAGAATGACTTGAGGAAGGACAGAAGGTTGATGATCGAAATGTTAGTACTTGGAAAGGAGTAAGCTAAAGTTTTGTAGGAAAATGACGGAGTTGGTAGAAGATTTTTCATTTACGAAAAATTTTCAATTCTATTACATTTTTTGTATAGAATTTCGACACGTTTATTTTAATTTTATATTTTTTGAATTTTCTTTAATTTTTATTCTTTTTTTCAATTAAAAAAAAATTGAGACATCCTTCGTTTCATTTATGCATTAAAAATATATTTTAGGAGGTTTCCGATTTTTGTTATGATCATAAAAACTACTTCGTGTTCTTTAACCGCTATTTTGAGAACCAATGAAAACTGAAAATTCACAACAGCATTTTTCTGTATTCTTGAAGAGATGAAATCAAAACATATTTTATCTGGTAATCTAGTATAAGAGTAATTAATTAACAACTCATGAGCAGTATTGAATATAATACAAAAATAAGTGTTGAAAAAGCTGACAAATAATTTTCGAGATAAAATATAGTCCACGGATACAAAAAATGTTTAAACTTGTCCAAAAGTAATTTTTATGCTTTTTTGAAAATTCATAAAACTTTCTTACTGCTTCTGGGCAATGTAGCAGTATAGGGCACGTAGATTAAACAAGTAAGTAAAAACTATAATCACGAAAACAAATTTAAACAAATTTCTTTTCTAGATAACTGCCTTTAGATATTAGATATGGACGGTATAGTAGAAAAAAATTGTTGTATGATTTAGCCACCAATAATATTAACAATTTTTCCACGTCAATTTTGATGGCAATAATACTGCTCGTAGAGACTACGTGTTTGTTTTCATTTCAAGAAAGCTTTCAATGAAATCACTATCATTCATACAATAAGCCGTTTCATTTCAATTTATGGTTTTCTGACTAACATTTTATCTGCACGAAGAAAAAAATTCATGATGTTCGTTCGCTCTAGCATTTGGCATTTCTTTAAAAATGCTCGCTGAAAAATAAAATTTTTCGTGCAAAATTACCCATTCCCAAACCATTTCTATCCCGCTTACATGATTCCCTTAATGACTTATACAATTCCACAAGTTAATTTTCATTGAAGTAAAATAAACCGCGTGACGATAATCACGAAATTACATTAACTTGGCGGTTCAAACGACACAGTTCCAATTCGTATATTTTAATATTAAAAACACCGCCATCTGCGCCCAAAAGCAGCGAAAATTCAACACGAAATGCGAATATTATTAAACATTAATGCCACGCTTTTTGCTACCCACCGACGCGTCACCAAAAATCCAATGAACGAAGATAAAAAAGTATTTTTAAAACCTTTCTCAAACCTGGTAAAACGCACGAGTAGTTTTTCGTTTTTTATATTATTTATTTTTCGCCGCGGCTCCGTCTACACGAAAAAGCTACTATGCGGTAATTATTTTAAAAACTTCGCCAGGCATCAGACGTTTTACTTATCTTTTCGGTACCGAGGAAAGTCGAGCTTTTAAACGAAATATTTTTCTCGTATCGTACAAATGAAACGATCAAATTACTTCCGTTGGGAGACTCGCTGGAAAAACTTTTTCGTCGAGTTGTAAGAGAAATAAGCTACCTTAGCGAAATGAAAACGAAACAAAACGTAAAAATAATAATGATTAAATTCTCCCATCAGCGCCACACGTTCTTATCATCGCGAGGATTTTTTTCACTCGTGAAACCTGTGCATACAGTCGCGAGGCCCCTGATCGACGAAAGTTACCAGTGTTCCGGAACAGGAATGATTTTGAATTCCTTGCAAGGAATGTTTTACTTATGAGTTGAATTTAATGGACAAGCATTATAAAGCAGGGAAAACATCATGTAGGTCATTTTTGGGAGAATTTTTTTTTATTCTTGATGTTTTTTGCTTTGTGGATGTTTCAATTCATCGAACATTTTTCATATGTGACCGTCCATAAGAAAATCCGGGAACCCGTCAAATATCAATTTCTCAGAAAACGCGTTTTAAACTTTATCGTGATTCGTCTTCAGTATTATCACATTTTAAAAATTTGATGATTTGTGATGGCTGATATAGAAAGGGCCCTTACGTGTAATTTTTTTTTGTTGTAAAAACTCTCCTCTACAATATGATGCGGTCAATATGACCTAAAATAGTGTATTTATTATCTATTTTTGAGTTTAAAATTGGCAAAGTATAGTGCTTATACAACTTCGTGTTTGAAACGAATTTTTGATTAATAGTTCGGTGACTTTTACTTTGTATGCATTGGATGTTCTATTTGGAGAGGAATACCAACAAATTCTAGCATCGCTGCTAATTAATGAAGCAGAAGTGGTAAGTTGTAATAATTTTATTCTTTTCCAGTTTTTGTCATCATTTTTTAGCTGAGTTTTTAATAAAAACGATAGCTATTACAGCCTACCTGATTTGGGAAGGGAAGGTCGGGATATTTTTCCCCCACGCGTAGCGCCGGCGAGTATTCATAAAATTCGCTCAAAATTTGGTGAGGAACTCTTCTTGAAAATGCGCAGAAGTCCTTTATTTGTTTTTTCGAAAAATTTCAAAATGGCGGATCACTTAAATTTTGAGGGGGGCTGGAGAAGAGGCAAATAGCTCAAATTTTTCGTTTTTGATCTCATATCAAAGAGTGAGTCACGGACACCAACATATTTAAATTTCAGCTTCCTAAGTGCATTTTGAGAAGAGTTAAAGCAAAAACCTGTTTTTGAGGAAATTTCGTTTTTTGTGTCACTCGCCTTGCGCAGGCGGGTGTGGATAAAATTCGCTCAAAATTCGGTGAGGAACTCTTCTTGAAAATACGCAAAAATAGTTTTTTTGTTTTTTCGATAAATTTCAAAATGGCGGATCACTCAAATTTTGAGGGGGCTGGAGAAGGGCAAATAGCTCAAATTTTTCGTTTTTGATTTCATATGAAAGAGTGAGTCACGGATACTAACATATCCAAATTTCAGCTTCTTAAGTGCATATTGAGAGGAGTTAGATCAAAAAACGGCTTTTTGAGGAAGTTTTGAGTCATGAAATTTCTTGAATCTTCCATATCTCCCACCAAATCAAGTTAAAGAGGTCAAATTTTGTGTGTGAGGTTAGTTGGTGACCACAATATGACCTCTTGAATTTGGATCAAAATGGATCCAAAATGGCGGATTATCAAAATTTTGAGTAGAGCTTGAGGAGCCTCAAGTTGGTAAAAATGTAATTAATATGAATTCATATGGTTATTGGGGATAAGTTGTATACTATATCCCGAATTCACTTCCATACATGATGTTGGAGGGGGGAAGGCGGGGTTATCAACCTAAAATAGTGGTGGGGGTACAGGAGGGGTCGAAAATTTTTTATTGCTGTGTCATATGATAAAATGAGCCCAAGTGACAAACGTATTTTGATTTTAGCTTCCTCAGTGATTTTGGAGGGGAGTTAGAGCAAAAACGGCTTTTGGAGGGAAATTGCTGCAGGAAATTTCATGAATCTTCCATATCTCATCACCAAATCGGCCTAGAATGGTCAAACTTTGTGTGTAGGATTAGTTTGTGACCAGAATATAACCTCTTAAATTTGAGTCAAAATGGATCCAAAATGGCGGATTATCAAGATTTGAAGATAATTTGAGCACCCTCAAATAGTTATAATTTGAGAAATATGTGTTCACATGATTATTTCATGGCAAGAAATACTACATTTGTGCCAAATTCAACTTCTTAAGTGTTTTTGGAAAGGATAGGGTAGGGGTTTTCAGACTTGGTATTGGATGTGGCCTGTAGTCATGAACAGTTAAGCAAGGTTATTAGTAAATCAAAACAAGCTCCAATTAAAAACTCAGATCCAGTAATGCGGCATGGCTGCTTACGTTTTTAATTTTATATTATTCTCAAAATAGGTTAATGATAACGACACCGACGATGAAGATGAAGTATATGAAGACGAAGTAGTAAGTTTTAATAAAATTCAACTCCAATTTTTGCCATCATTTCCCAATTATTGTTTTGAAAATAGATTATTGACAATGATATCGCTGACGACGAGAAAGAAGTAAACGAAGACGACGTAGATGAAGTAAACAAAGGCAAAATAGTACGATGTAATAATATTCAACTCCAATTTTTACCATCATACCTCAACTATTGTTTTTAAAATAGGTCAACAGTCGAAAATACGAAATTAAAACGCCGAAATCTGTTGAGCAGAGCGATGAAGAAGAGTTGTTGGATATAAATAAATTGTATGGTGAAAGCGCAGAGGAATGCTGCGCTTCACGATGCAATGAAATTTTTCCAAAAGACGTAGCTCCGAAACATAGGTAAATACATAAATATCATAATATCGAAGTTCATCATGTTTTTTAGCAATCATTTTTTATTGTGAAATTTCCAGATTAAACTTTCAAGAGTTGAGCAACTTGGAACAGGACTTGGCAATGATGGCCAAAATAGAAGTATTGAGACGCATGGCTGGGTATGATGAAGTGTACGCCAAAATGACTGTTAGAAAAAAATGGAATTTGCGAGAGTAATCAGTCAAACGATTGCATATGTCATATCAGTTCACTGCTATGCCGGTTGGTCAACGATTTTTTTCTTTTTAAATCCAGTGGGGAAAGATCGTTATCACAACATATTGCGCAATTATGATAAACATGGATTAGCTGTACGGGTATGTAGGCATTTTTGCTCATAATAGTTGATAATTATTTATTAGTAATAACATTATTGTGGCTGGGACTTGTTACAGGTACATGGAAGTGCCGGAAAAACTCCTACGCGCGATAATGTTCTATCAGTTGATGATATCGAGAAAGCGGTCACGTTTATCAAGAATTATGCAGAAAAATTTGTCGTTTCCTTGCCACGACGAATACCAGGATGCAAAAACTATACAGTGTTAAAATTACCATCGCACAATGGGCCTGATTGCGATTCTAGGTGGACAAAAGTCCAAAAAGTGAGATTCGATTTTCTTGCTGAAAATGCACTCAAAAGTTGTGTACATTCCTTCTCTATAAGAAACAAAAGCCGAAAGAGCCGTAACTCAACCGTAGTAGTCATGAGAGGGGGGTGAGTAACACAACCTTCTATCTCTTTATTCAAAATATCTCGCTAATGCGAAAACCGTGGTGTATCACTAATGATTTAGTGGTTATAAATTTACTTTAGGGGGGGAAATGATATTTTTACATGAAAATACATTAAAAAATGAATTGTTTCACGGTGTACTTTTTTTTTTACAAATCATCATATATATGTGAGAATTTTTTTTGTTTTCGTATTTTTTTGGTGTTTTTTTTACATTTCAGTTCATCCAGAAACTGGAGAAAAAGAAGTGATTTGGTAAATTCAGTAAACAAATGATTCTACCTTCCAAGAGGTCTTCAAGTACTCTAAAAAATATTTGGAAACTAGTAAAAAAAATTATTTTTCCCTTACATTTCCTCAACACGTTCTCAGTTTTTACAAAAATAATTTGTCGTCGTGTCATAAAGCTGAAAACGTTTTCCTCTTTTTTCCCCTCATACGTTCGTAATAATTAAAATATGAATAATGCGAAATCGACGATATAAAATTAAAACCGATTATTCAACAATTTTTTTTTCGCAATTTCGCTTATCCGTACGTCGCAGCGACGAATTTTCACGCCACTCCGTGATTTAATTTTTTTCAATTCGCGAAAAAGCAGAAACAAAAAATCGCTTTTTTCAAATTCGCAATGGTATTTTCATAACTGACCATACGCATTTAAGCCGTACCACCGACACCGTATTACCGTCAGCCAATTTCTGATATCTCCATGGCAACGTGTCGCCAAATAATAACGCTTTTCCACAGGTTTAAGCCTTCTACTCGTTATTTCGCCGACGCTTCCATATAGTATACTTAATACCCAGCTCGATCGTAATTTCATTATCGTTGTTTGGGTGAACGTACGCATTTTCGCTTTTATACTCGAGCCAATGATGAACGCATTTCGGTACCAACATTATGATAAAAGCGAAAACAATAAAACCCGTATCAATGACAGTAAAGCGTAATATTATAAGACGTTGTTAGCTTATTTTATCGTATACCGCGTACGACTATCTACAGCTATCCGATTTCTTCCATCTAATTCACGCGCCAACTACACACCGCGGCGTGAACTTACATTAAACTCCTCACAATCACAGATCGATGGGCAATGTGTATAGACCATACGGGTATGTTTTCTACGTACAATTTAAACATACTAAGAGAAAATCAAGCGCAGGTTTTTACTGCTGCTTTTATGGCTGATTTTATTCTCTGCATATTCTACGTCAATCAATGTCTCCGTGACAAGCCATAATGAGGGGCGAAAAGAAAATGATATAACTTTACAATAAGAAATTATCATTACAGGAGTTTCGAGAGCGGAATTTGCGCGGAAAAAATATATCGATTATGTAGGCCAAGTTTACGTTTAATAACCACAGAGAGAAGCAAAATTCAATATCATTGAATTTTTTCTAGGTTGGCGAAATTTTGATAAGTGTGAAATATCTATTTATAATTTGAGCGATTCGATTCCACTTTCAAGAGGTTTACGAAGCTTCTAAAGTAGGATGAAGATTTTAGTAATGTTCAAGTTACAATGATACATCAACGAATCGAGTTATAAATATGTTTTTGAAGCATATAAAGATTAGTGATCAATGAGAATCAGTCCCCATTAGGGTAAACCGAATTCTTTTTTTCACAAAGTGGAGCGCGGAATCCGCTAAGATATTACCAGGTATGTTAGAGTGGGAGGGATCCAGACCATTGTGATGTTACATGGAGAGGAAAGGATTACGTGAATAATTTCTTTGGCAAAAGGGTGTTGGTGAGGATCGTGAAATTTTAGGAAAGATTGGAGGGAGCCTAAAGAATGTGAGAGTAGAAAATAATCAAGAATAATGTTTTGAAAAAAATTTAAGAACAATTTACACTTCCTAAATTAAAAAAAAAGACTTTAGACGACAAAGTACGAATAGAATGTATACAAATAGATATAGATTTAGTCATAGAAACGTAAAAAAATTTTTCAATTGACGGAAAATTCCTTTTTTTTTAAATTCGAAAATTGTTTTAAAAGCTCAACTTAATTGAGTGGCGGGAGAGGGGGGGTGAGCATAAAAATTGATTCAGGATACTGAAATTTTTATGATGTGCTTTTGAGGTTATTCAGCAACTACTGTGCCTCCATACTCTTATTTCTTTGAAAAATAACCAAATTCCGCTCATCCTACTCTCCACTTTTATTCTATATTGCCGAATACCTCGTTTTCATTCGTCAGAAATTTTTTCTAAATTTCAAGATGACGTATTCTTTAATAAATTCAAAAAAAACCTCCGATTTTTCATCATGACTGGGTTAACGTTTCCTTGAAAGCATTTCGTACTTAAATCATTCCAGGTGTTTCACCAAGCAACTTTATCAATCTTACTTTCGAGCAAATTACAAAACTTCTACTCAAGTCTCAGCTGACCCTTTCCCAAACACTCAAATCACACGAACCAAAAAATTCCTACACCACGACCCATTTAAGTAATTTTAATTGAAATTCCGCCCGAAAAATCCAACTTTCGAGATTCAAATGTGCGAAAACTTTAATAAACTCCATACCGCAGGCGTACGCGGATCGTGTTCATCGCGTGAATACCGCGTGCGGTAAAGTTTATTACGCTTCGAAGTTCGGTCGCTTTGAAGAATTTCCATTTCCGCGACAAGAAAACACGCGGAAATGAAAAAGTCTCCGGCGAACGTTAAATTAAATTTATTTTTACAGATGAAAATCACTACATTCCTATTTCGAACCATCCGAAATTTCATTCATCTCGAGATAACTTCATCTATTACGTATACAACACGTTTACGATACGACACGACCAACATCTTTTTCACGCTGTATCATTTTTCCCACATGTTAGGACACGCTATGAAACTGATAAATGAGAGCTTCCATTTGAGAAATTTGTCGGGTAGAAAATCTCCTTTGTGTTCTTGATTTGTCAATAACAAAGCGAGCGTATTTTTTGGGTCAATTAACCAGAATCCGTTTTTTTTTTTTTTTTTTTTTTTGAAATGACGTCATCCCCTATTTTTGCACAGACCAGTAAAAAGGAGGTTTTTAGAGATAAGGAAAAATTTGAGATGGTTTTAATTTTACAAAAAAAGAGTCAAATACATTTCTCAAGCATAGCAGATAAAACCTTCCTAAAATTTTGAGGTTTTCTCATTTTGGATGAATTTGGATTCAAATTCAACGGTCATATTCTAGTCTCTAACAAAGCCTATACGTAAAGTTTCAATTTTTCAAGTACATTAATTTGATAAATTAAAATTTCCACAGAAAATTCCATTCAGGAAGCTGAAATTTGAATACGTTGGACATTTGGGCTAATTCTATCGTATGAAGCTACAACAAAAATGTTTCGACTTTTTGTTCATTCCTACCATATTTTGAGGACAATAACCCCTCTTCTTCCTCTTTAAGAACAATTGTGAAAATGGATCTGAGATGATGTATGCATACGTCTTATTCGAAGTAATCATAGTCATTTAATGTTTCTCAAGGCAGTCTAAATTTTTGATAATCCGCCACTTTCAATTCCATTTCTCTCATCAAAGGGTCATATTATGGTATTCTTCTTGATCTCAGTAATCAAAAGAGCTAACATTTATCGAATTTAAAGCACTTGAGACTTAACAAGCCTTTCTCAAATTTTGACTATCTGTTATTTGCGATCTATTTTGACCTAATTCAAAAAGTAATACCCCAATTTGCGACTAATTTTACATAGGAAATTTCAACTTTTTAAATCAATTTGACGAGTATGACTTAAAATCTCCTCAAAAAGCGATTTTTTGACTCAGCTCTCGTACAAATGTGAAATTTGTAAATGTTATGTCCTCAATACACTCTTTCATATGAAAACATGAAACAGAATTCTGGATGCGTTTACCTCTCCTCTAGCTTAAGTGCGTCTGAAAATACGATATAAACTATTTTTTATATTCCTGATTTTCAAAACGGCGGTCATTCACACTTGGAGGCGGGACTAGAGAAAGAGCAAATAGTTTGATTTTTTTGCTATTAATCACATATGAAATAGCGAGTCATGGACACCAACATATCCAAATTTGAGTTTTCTAAGTGTATTTTCAGGGGAGCTGGAGCAGAAAACAGCTTTTTGAGGAAATGTTGAGTCATGAAATTTCTTGAATCTTTCATAATAATTATATCCTCACTAAATCAACTTAGAAAGATCAAACTTTGTGCGTGGGGTTAGCTGGTGACCAGAATATGATCTCTTGAATTTGGATCAAAATGGATGGCTATTTGAGGATGTTGAGATTTATAAAATCTTTTCCCCTACACGTAGCGCCAGCGGGTATTCGTGAAATTCGCTCAAAATTTGGTGAAAGACTTTTCTTAAAATTACAAAAAAAGGAATTTTTTTGTATCTTCGAAAAAATTCAAAATGGCAGATCACTCAAATTTTGAGGGAGGTTGGGGGAGGGGCAAATAGCTCAAATTTTTATTTTTTGGTTTCATATGAGAGAGTGAGTTACGGACATCAACATATCCAAATTTGAGTTTTTTAAATGTATCTAAGGGAGTTAGAGCAGAAAACAGCTTTATGAGGAAGTTATAATCATGAAAGTTCTTGAATCTTTCATATTTCTTCATCAAATCAACTTAGAAGGATCAAACTTTGTATGTGAGGTTAATAGGTTACAGAATACGAGGTCTTCACTTTGACTCAAAATGGATTCAAAATGGCGAATTATCAAAATTTGAGTAGAACTTGAGTAGCCTCAAATTGGTGAAAATGTAATTAATATCAACTCATATGATTATTGGTGATGAGAAGAATACTATATCCCCAATTCACCTCCATACATGGAGTTGGAGGGGAGAAGGAGGGGTTATCGACTTCAAAATGTGGTGGAGGTACAAGAGATGTCAAAAAATTTTTATTGTCGTGTCATATGACAAAATGAGTCCAAGTAACTGAACTTCCTTGATTTCAGCTTCTCAAGTGCATTTGGAGGGGAGTTGGAAATAGTTTATATGACGAAACAACGCTTGCTGGGTCAGCTAGTGTAATTATACGCATAACTCATCAGCATAATGTGCATCTTTGGCCCAATTCAGTAGCATAAAAACGAATTTTGAAAGGGTCGGAGAAGTTTATCCAGTTGGCCTCTAAATTTCCATTCCTGTGCCCCCACGTAAATTTCGGCTCCCCGAATTTCGATATAAATAGATAAAAATTGAAGAATGAAACAAATAAGGCATAAGTACTCGCATACTTGAAATAATAATTTTATAAATCGTCGATATTCTTTATTCTTCGACCTCTGAAGGCAAGGGGGACTTTCAATATCCATCTCAATGAATTGAAATTACTTGTTATACCCCATTGTTATCTTTCAGCACTTCTCAAAGTAGCCAAAGTTCTGTTTTAAAATGCCATAAATTAGATATTATCATCGATTTCATTTAATTATTGTAAAAAAATAACTAACTTGACATATTAATTTTTTTTCACAGTCAATCGAGTATAAAAACTGAAAATAACACTTAATAATTTTTCAACACTGAACCAAACAAAAGCATGAGTTCAGTTCACCAAAATGAGTTACATAGTGAAACGATTACGTGTACATCGCTCAGCTAGCATAGTTGTTTGAATTTCGACAACATGTTGAAATAATAATATATACTTAGCGACATACGAAAACACTAAACATCCAGTTCAAAGTTCAACAAGACTTCAACACAACCTCTAAATACTGACTTTTTGTCGAAACGTCTGCTTTCAGTGATTTGGTAAGACACAAACGACGAAAGAAGAACAACAATTTGTTTCACGGTTCGTAAAACCAACAACTCCCGTGAACTCCGCCGTTCATTTCGAACAACGAAAAACTTTACCTTATTCGAGTCTATTCAACTTTCCAAACGTATTCTAAAATTCCGGATTTTCGACAACAAAAACATTCGCAAAAAAATATATATATCCGCCCTATTAACGATTTTCCAATTTCTAAAAACAACATCCTCGACGACACACAAACCTCGTGGTAAATAACACCGACTGAAAGGCTACCAGTATAAAAATGTACCTTGTCAAAAACACAATCTACTCCTACACGGTATTTTATGACGCTGGCGTTTAGCCATTTTTATAACGAGAAAATCGCGTAAAAAGCCGAATTTTACCTGCGAAAAGCCTTTTTCTCCTGCCCAACTTCTTTCCTCCCATCGCTCATTGTTATAAGTTCACACAAAAAAACCACCCTCCAGTCGAATCCTTTCGGGGTAATTAAGGCGTAAAATTTAGGCTAAATTTCATTTTCACAACATCCCTACGGAAATATTTACGCGATAGAGTTAATTTTAATGAAAGTAGGAAAAAGCCTGCGTTCGCCGAATTAATAAAAAGCCGAACCAAAATCCGAAAGGAAATCTATTTTTCTTCACATTTCGAACAAAAATCTCCGATAGCGTTAATTAAATGGCGAAGTCTTTTCGTTACCATTGTAGATTGAATTTTTCGAAATATATACCTCGTCTGAATCGGCCCACCGAAGTAAGAATCTTTTTTGCCAACATCTTGATCTAACGGTAATAAAAAATTACACGCATCGTCAAAAATGAGAATTACAAAGGCCGGGGAAAAAGTAATTTGAATTCTGATTAAATTATTTCGAAGAAATGAATTTTATTGACAACAGCTTTTGTATTCCGAAAATGTGCACCTGAATTTTTTACACTCTACCAATTTAATTTCGTATCCTCGCCTCCACTGGGAAAACGTTTGGTCAAAAGCTGACGGCGGCCGGAATAGGTTTTTTTTTATTTTACGAATAAATTCTCTCAGTTTTCGATGGGCCGAGCCAACGAATTGGCGAAAAAAAAAATTGAAATTCTTCACTCGCGTTTCCTACCCTTTTTTTCTCTCCTTTCTAAAACCCTTGAAATAAGAATAAAAACTTCTCGATACGAGTGTACAAAGGAAGTACGGTACGTTGACTCGAAAAAAGAAATATTAGTGTAGAAAATTTTCCGAAGCATCGAACAACCTGGAACGTTTATTTTACATATTCGAACTTGAACTCCAGTTTCACATCTACATCGTTCACGCTGCCACGAATTCAACCGACATACTGATCATCGTAATAGTTGGTAATTCGTTCCACGAAAATGCCACGACAGCGAATCCAACACTCGGTAATTTCGAAATCCCATCGCCGAGTAAATGGAAAGGTTGAAGGTGGACTGCAGCATCGGGTGTGGATTCATTTCGAATACTTTCGCGGACAAATGAATATTATGGACGAAACGGCGCAACTCGATATCTGAATAATCATGTGAGGGACAAAATTAAAGGTCACTTAGTGAAAGCGAAGATGGTACCGGAGAGTCTAACGGATGAGATAAAACTGCCCGCCATTCTTCATCACATAACTTAAACAATTGTTTCGAGTATAATCTTCCGCAAAAATTAACTTTCTATCGTGGCCGGACAAGTGCGCCGGATAAGTAAGTTTATATACGTGCATTATCATCTCTCGCCGCATTCGTTGGCGGATACTTTTTTTTCACTCTTCTCCGCGGGCTAATCCTTCTCTCTTCACTTTTTCGACATTCGAATACATTAATGCTGTATGCGTTTCTGGGATGGTACGCAGGTAAACGTTCGTTACGTAAGTCGAAGGTAAAAATAAACGTGTTTAATGTTTCTCGGACATCGTTGCCATCGCGGCCGCGTAACTGCGTGTAAATAAATGAAATTAATTAAATTGAGTGGTATTTTCACAGCGGAAATTCTTACCTATTCGAGAGTTCAAGTATGCGCACGTATACGTACCCATGCTCGTCAGCGCTCCAAGAAATGAACAACCAGTTTGTAATGAATTGGCCTTTCATTTTTATTTTTATTATTTTTATTTCTTAGGATGACATCATCGTGCAACATTTGCCTGGTCATATTTGAAAATTTTATAGGGACAATAAAAAGAGAAGAAAGATATACTATGTGGCTGAGCATTCGGTTCAAACATGTGCTCCTTATACTGCATCTTGAGGTGAGAAAATGTTATAGAAGAGACTAATTGGTACGGAGTAGTTCAAAAAAAATGTATTATTTTTTTCAAACTTTTTTCATTAAATAAAAAAAATATTTATTTTGAGATGATTTTTATTTTTACTCATAATTATTTTAAAGACTTTCTTTTTAGGATAAATAGAAATCACTGTTCAAGTGTCCTATTCTATTTGCGTCCCAATAGTCATACTCCGCACAGTTGCACATTAGGGTGGTACCTTGTATTACACATGAATTTTTTTTTCAATTTTTTTGAAAGTACTGGGCAAAATATTGTTCATTTACATTAAAGAAAGTACAAATATATTCCAAAAATATCATCCAATTTCTTTAATATTAACACGTGCCTACTCAAAGTTTCTTCCATCTGAATAACATGTAAATTCATATCTTTTATAAACGATATTTTCATATTTTCTCAAGCTCACTAAAAATACGCGCTACTGACAGACTTTTTGAAATAATTATAATTTTTGCCGAGTGAACATCTTTATAATAGTCTTCCTCCATAATATCCATCGACTCCCGGAGGGGAGAGAGACATTTTCTCAACATCTGCTGAAGTTAATGGAATTATAACCATGGTAAAATGACTATACTACATCAAGTTTGAACATATTTGTTTATGGACTTGGTGTTCGAATACAATGAAATTTTTTTGATATATTAAAAAAATTAACAAACAAAAAAAATTTATCTCGGTATATCTAACAAAGAAATTATAAAAATAAAATTTTGCTTTTCTAAAAAAAAAAAATTTAGTAGCAATTAAACACAAAATCCATAACAAAGATGTTCAAAATGTATATGTTATATCCATTTTACCAGAATTATGATTCCATTAATTTCAGCAATTTTGAGAAAACCCCCCTTCCCCTTAAGAACTTGATAGATATTTTGGGAGAGAAACTTATTAATACAGGATTCTTTAGTTAGCAAGTCAATGGTTCACATCTTGACCACCTGCCCAAAATATCACAACCAAAGATCAACTCACTTCCGAAGCCCTTAGACCAAATTCTGACAAACGACCCTAGCCGAATCGATTATCCATTAGCTTTCTACATATTACCCAGCTGTATGAATATTATAAAACATTATCGTTACGCGGTGGGTTATATCAAATTTCGGTCTATGACTTTTAAGTCGAATGAAAGTGGCGCGTTCAAGGGTTTTTTTCGCCATTTTATCAACTTTGACAAAAAATGTGTAATAATATTTTTTGTTGAAAATCTGATTAGCTTCATTTCTTAACTTGACTTTTTTTCTGTATCTAGATTAGAACGCATGTTATTGGCAAAAAACTGGTTTTGGGGGCACAAATGTGGAACTCGCGGGAGAAGTAATGATGCAATTTTTGGCAAAAAGTTAGGGGTTGTTAGGGACACTATTAACTACAAATTTCGGCAGAAAAACTTTGGCTTCCCAATTAGTCCGAGTTGACACGTGTTTTTGTCGCAATTTGACCGGACTAATATGAAAGTTGAAAAATTAAAATTTTCTTCGTGTATTCTTGACAACAGAAGGCATCAATAGAAATTTTTTTCAATGTTTTTGAATAATATTTTGCACATTTTTGTACTATTCGTACCTAGTACACGCTATACATTTTTAATGTTCAAATATTTGAGAAATAATTTTTTTTAGAACTTCGAAATCTCAACTCACTATGCACAAATCGACGTAAAATTCAAGTAGCCCTTATGCTACAAGTATTTCAAACATTACAGAAACATACTGCCTCTTGAAACTTTGAACTAAAAACTCCCCTTGAGATGGATGTATTTACTACAAAATCTAATCACATACCAAGTTCTACTTATTCCACCAATTCTCAAAAATTCTAAGTAGATAGTTTCTTTACAATTAAATTAAAAAAAAAAAAAAAAAAATGAAAATTAATTTTAGTGAAAGTACAAGTAGTGGACATTTACTTAGCAATATTGTAATTAATTACAATTGCTAATTCGAGTCGCAGCTTCTTTTTGAACTGCTACGATTGAATGAAGTTTTCAGAGCGTAGAGGATATAATATGTACATTATAAGCGAAAACTAAATTTAACCTTAAGGTTGTAAATTAATTTTCTTACTCACCATTCGTCTCTAGGATCGGGCAACGAACGATGCACCGATATTAGATCGCTGACGTACTGATTAAATGCATTTTTCGCCCATCCTTCGCTGACTAATTTTTTAATTTCGTTCGACATATTCTTGGGTAGCACAACAGGTCTGCCCATTTCACCGTATAACTTGATACCCTTCCGTATCGATAAGTCGTCATATTGCGATATACTATTTTCTTCTGACTGACCGGCCATCTCCAGCGGATCTTCCTCCTTAGACTCCCTTAAATCTTTCGAATCGATACCCGGTGGGAATGTGTCAATTTGTTGTTCGCTTTGCTCGCCTTCCATGTCGTACACAACCGGATGGATTTGCTGTCGGTCGCCGACACGGTCCCGATTTTCCATGAATATAAGTACCGCCACTGTCAGCCATACGGTACCAATTAAAAGGATCCCTTTGAATAATAGGGCTCGTCTACGCGAAATATACGTATACATTTTATATTTTAGTGGATTCGAAGAGAAGCTCATCAATAAACGAAACGCCAACGATACACGATCGATTAAACACCACCACCCTCGTTAATAACCTGAATGCTACTTTAATACGGAATCGAATAAATCACACGTCGATGATTTCAAGTCGCGACATCACTTGGCGGCAGCGAGCTTTTTAACTTTTCACACCGCCGTTGAGAAGGGCAGAAAAACACACCGATTCGAATAGCGTTACAATAACGATGAGAAAACACCACGCTGATGCATCTCCGTAACGCCTTTATAAATTTATTACTGGCAGTCCGGATCGAGAGGTCGCCTCGATTATCTACTTTTACTGGTACGGATGATTGGAATCGCGATAATCACGCGTATTTTCCATAATATCATTCCATTCCAACATCAATATCGATTCCATAACGGGACTGATCTGTAACATTAAAAGAAAAAAATTACAACTTGATAAAATATAATGGTATATTTTTTTATTTTTTTGAGCGGGGTAGCCCAACAAATCTAAACCATACAACGATGGTTCAAAGGAGAAATTCCCAACAACGATTTTTTCATAAACATGTAGAGACTAGCTCCACGTATAATACACCACAAGTCCCCTTCCCAGATGAGCAGTGGTGTTCCATGGAAGGGCTTAGGACTCAGTTCCTCCTCGAGAGTTTGTACTGAAAGGTTAGGGCGGCTCAACCGCTCTTCGAAAAAATACAAAAAAAAAAAACTAAACGGGGAAATTTAGCACAAAAAACAATAAAATATAAAAAAAGTTCAATCTCAGCGATCCTTGGGCTTCTTTGTTCATTGTTCATTCTTTCAATTTGGCTTCATCGTAGACTGAAATACATTTTTTATTTTTTTAAACATTTTTTTCACATTTACAGTTTCATTATACAATACTTGATTTTTGTAATCAATGAGAAAACAAAAAAATTGTTTGCAGTAGTCATTTGGTAAAATGTATAGAGCTCCTTCTCGAGATATTTCTTGAGAACGCCACTAGTGATGAGCATAATCAATAGGGTAGCTTAGAATCCCCAAAAAATGTTTTTTTTTTTTTTTTCACTATATCCCTTCAAGGTATCATATTAGGGCAAAAATAATGCAATGCCATTTCGTCCTACACTAAATTTTCTACAATCATTATATGGATTTTTTTTTTTGCTAGAACCTATAATAAACTTCATTCAGTCATTAACATCAATTTCTACGTCCGCAAGTGTAAAATTCGAAGTGGAAACTCAGATGCACACCTGTATTTCTCACGAGCTCATATCACTTAATTTGTAACATGAAATTACTTTTTTCTATGAAGATAAGCAGCGCCGTTATGGGCACGTTGGATAGTCGAGGATTTCAGACTGGGTTAAATTTAGAAATTAAAAAAAAAATTTTCTGACCACTACGACAATAATAGCAAAAAAAAAAAATATAATAATAAAAATAATTTACAACGCTGCGGCCTTCTATTTAAAATTTAACCATCCTAGAGGTGGCGTGATAACCGAGGCAGTTAAAAACGCCACCAAAAAAAAAAAAAAAAGAATTTAATAATTAACTAATTTTTTCTAATTTTTTTCGAACATATGCAAGTATGAAATTATTTTGAATACTATTAATAACGCTGCATCATTCATACACTAGCTAGAAATTTTTTTCAAAATTTAGGGTTGAAATTTTTCATTTATTACCATTAATTTTTTTAAATATGTTAAACTGATCTTTTTCAAAAACAAACAAAAAAAAAGTGAAAAATGAAAAAGATTTGGATCTTTCAAAATTATGAAAAAATTAGTACTTACAAATTTTTTTACTCTTAAGGAAACCAAGTATAACTTTCGGGCTCTAAGCAATTCCAAATTTTTCAAAAATTATCATTATTATTATTATTTTATTTTTTGAAAACTTTATTTTAACTTCATTTTAAAGACTTTTAAATTTTTACAGAATTGAAAATATCTCATGCAATCATCTCATCTTCAGTGTAACTGAATTCGTGAACAGAAAGAGAGGGATGGGAGTCACATGAAACTGGAACATAGTTCAATCGTGTTATTCATAACTATGAAATGCAATGAACGCATTTTTACTCAACCTCCCCAGTCCCCACCTATGGCTACCTGTAAAAAAATGTTCATCCATAAAGTGTAGAAAATTTAATGTAAAACAAAATTACATCGAGTTATTTTTGCTCTATTGTTGGGGGGGGGGGGGGTTTAAACTACTTAGAAAAATATATACTTGTAATATGTTCTTATTAGAGCTAATGTCTACCCATTCATGAAAAAAATCCTATTTAGAAATTTTTCTCATAAAAACGCGTACATTTACTGGACTGGGGGAAAAGGGAGGGAAGACTATGCTTCGAAATCATTCAAGTTTACTCCGCCTACTTCAGACTTAATCTTCTACTCAGCAGTACAACCCATATGCGTTGTACAACCATTAAAGAAAATTTAAGGCTTTAATTTAGCTCGACATTTCCCTTCGGATTACTTCGCCTCTTACTATCTTCAATCTTGTTTCAGCTTCGACTCATATGTTTGCTATAACTTACGCCGAATGCTAGAATTTAAAACACTCTTTTTAATTCAACGCATACGAGTATCTCCTCCGAGGTTCGATTACCTACCAAAATCCATCTCGAGAATCCAGAAAATTCGGATATTTCGATCGATATTCGCAACGTTAATAAAATCGCTTTATCGTGTTTAACCGTCATTAAACCTTACGCTTGTCTTAATAAATCGAACGTTTCGGTGTAACTTTTCGTACCGAGTCTTCTCGTAGTTCGTACCATCGAATTACACGCAACAGATATTTTACACGCAAAAAAAAGCAACGCGAAGAAAGCATTCTAGCGAAAGACGAAAACAAGCCTTCGTAAGCCGTCAAATAATTCCGAATCTTGTATACGCGAAATTCAACGAAACCCTTATCTCGTTCAGCCGTCCTACCAAATCCTTCATCCGCGTACCTGTTACTTCTTTTGCGATTTTTCCTAAACTTTTTTCTCCAACATAGACAAGAAATTATGCTCTTTCGTCGTTCATTTCGTTTCACAAACGTTAAAAATCAACACTGCAATCATTTATATCGACTCTCCGAGAATAACTTTCTTCCGTTAATAATTCAACTCTTCCATAGGGCACGATGCAGAGTAAAGTGCTTATTAAATTAACGCCATCGTAGTACAGTGTAACTTATAAATGACTTCGATATTACTTAAAATACGTTAACAAAGAAATATATCCGTTGAGCGAGCCTTGACTGAAGCGCGAACCGCGAATGGCCGAGATGTGTTTATTAAATAAATGGTCCGGGCCATTGCTTTTATTTATAGGCCATACAAAATCACGTTACTATGATTCTACCGTGAACTGTGGATTTAGGTCGTGATCGTATGACTAATCGACACTTCCTGTAATACGAACTGCATTTAATATTACACAATATGTCGCGTATACCTGTCCACGTAGATATGCATACGCTTGAATCGGAACTGGTCAAGCAAAAAGTGCATGAAAGCGAAATCTATCCTAATCAGCATAATGAGTACACATGCACTACGAGACGGAGGGATGGGACAGAAGAGGCGCAACAGGCTCGTTGTAAAATCTCTTCATGCAGAGAAGGCATGAATGTTGATTTTTTTCTCAAGAATGTATACTATACAGCGAAGTAGATCGATTTTTTTTTTTATTAGTTCATGACGAGATGAAAAAATGAAGCAAAATACGCTCAATAACACGATCAAAACATTTCATCTCTTCAAGTCAGTTGCACGATAATTTCGATTTTTTTTCTTCAATTCCCCAGACTCGAGTATGGAAAAGTTCGAAAATTGTCAATTCCAGGAGTCATATTTTGTTGTCCAAATATTATGAAAAAATCTCGACTTCTTCGATTTCTATGCCTCTAAAATTTTTCCCACTTACTAGAAAATTGAAGTATTTCACACATTCGTAGAGCTGATTAATAAGTACATAATTAATCGTTAAATTAATACGAGTTCGATTTTTGCCCTATCACACTCAAAAGATATTCGGTTAAATTAGAAAATTTCGTATTTTATTAAAAATGGACACAACATATCCCTCGAGTCCAAGAGAACAGAAACCAAGCTCTAGGCATATTAACAATACGACGTTGACGTCAGAATATTTTTCAAACTGGGAATTTTCCACAGGATAGTGCCGGGGATATTTAAAGATAGAACGTATTCAAGATGACGAGAGAATTACTTACTCAGATTGTTTTTTTTTTCTTTCTTGAAAAACAAACAAGCACATATACTAGAATTTCACTTGTCACAAATATGTTGTAGAAAAAATTCTCACTTTGAGTGCTTCATCGAGGGTTTGACAGCTCATAGGATAGACGGAAACAGCAAGCTCATTGAGACGAGAAGGGGGGCTAAAGTCCCTATTACTAGAAAAAAAGAATAGCTTGGAGATGACAATTTTTTCATTCATACGTAGCAATTTTATTTTTATTTTGATGAGACTAATTCAAGAACGCCTCACCCCCCCCCCTTCAATATACCTTTACCATTCCAAAAATTTCTATTATTACGAAACTACGTAACCTGATCGAGCATATTTCTCGTTAAAACAAATGAAAACGCATATTTCCAGTTCCACTACTTCTTGGCATATTTTGGAATATTTAGCTCTGATCTGGCATTTACGAAGAGCATTTTCATTCTCAAGTAGCAAGATACGTTGAATACTTCGTTCAATTCGCTTTTGCTCCTGTCGTCTGCGTGAACTTGAGCGTTCTTTCAATGATGAATAAAAGTATCTTTCATAAAAATCGCAGGGTTTATTTATAGAAAAATGAAAATGCATTTTGTTATGCCTCGTTATCAAAAAAAAAAAAACAAAAACAAAAAACACCGAAACTTTTATCGATTAAAAAATTAATTTTCTCAACATGATTGTTAATTTTTATTCAACGATATCGTACTCATACAATTTATCTAAAAATAAAATAAGTAGCATTAGGACAGTGAATTTCACAATATTTCGACGCATTCAGCATGTTGGAAAATACATATTTGCGATATATTTTGATTTGTTAAAAGGAATATTATAAACGCATATTTTACTATTTTTAAAATTTAGAATATCAAGAATTTTGTTTGGTCATTGGTCATACGATTAAAGATGCAAAAACAAATTATAAATTTTTTTTCGTAACTCATAAAATATGATTTTTATATCGTCGTTAAAAAAAATTGAATTGTTATTATGAATTGTCAATTTTTATTAATTTTCAAGATAATTCAATACTAATAATTTTTTCGCTTTTACATGCTTGAAAATATTTATTTAAAAATCATTCATTCACACCGAACCACCGGATACATTGGAGAAATATAATATGATGAAAAATGAAATGATAAAAAAATTAAGTAATTATTTTGAGTTAATTTTTTTTCGCTTCAAGTTAAAACGTATCTATGTAAATAAAGTGAACTGAATACATTCACATTCGAAAAAAATATTTACACAGAAGATCCTATATCACTTATTGATATTTTCATTAAACAATGAAGGTAATAATGATGGAAAACATTTTTTAATTTTGTTATTTATAGTAAAATCTTTAATACTTCCTCGAGAAAAAAAGAACCACGACTCTCGATAATAGATGAAAAACTGAAAATAAATTCTATCGCCTATAACGAAGAGTATATGCAATAAAAAATGTGGAACGCTTCACGATTTTGCGTGTCATCCTTGCGCAGGGGCCATGCTAATCTTCTCTGTATCGTTCCAATTTTAGTATATGTACCGCCGAAGCGAGTACGAACAACATAATCACAGCTTCTGGTATATATACCTTACCAAGGTGCGCAACACTCTATCTAAGAGTAGTAAACTATATCACCCGACTACACGCAGTACCGCTATAGGTATACGCGCATAGGTCGACCGTTCACCGAAACGCTCGCACTTATACCGCACCGTAATTGATATTTATGTGAAAAATGCCTTTTCTTTTCACTCTCAAGACAATATTCATCTTTCGATACAGCGCAATAGGTCAACTATTCAAGTTCGTTTTTCAATTCCGAAATCACGACCAACGAAATACCCATACGTACGCGTTAATTACACCGTTAAATAATTGTTCGGAAAAACATTCAATTATTTTGAATTCGAAGATACCATCAAACAGAGAGATAGAGATTCGTTCACATATGATATGATAATCTTGATACTCGCGTGGGAATCTATAATTTTAATTACCTATCTCGTTCAAGGTTACCGTTATATAATTTCGACTGTACACACAGACGCTCCGAATATACGTAATTTCGCCGAATAATTGAACAACGATGGTCATCCGATACCCATAGGGTCGCGAGTTGGCGAAATTCCACTCAACTTTTATTTACATAATATTCAAATAACAAACGTTACACTCGCAATCGGATATATTTCAAATTCCATAATACAGCTATATGAAACTTTCGCTCGAAACAAGAACCTATAATAGGAAACAATTAAAATATTCTAAATTTAACTCGATCAAAAAAAGAAAAAAAAAACGTCGACAATAAACAAACGTTAATTACCCAACTATAAGAATTTACTATAAAGCTTTTGTCTCACAACGCCGACCGAGAGAATTCATTGTGTAAAGAAAAATACCAACTCGTTTATGTAAGTACGTAATCAACTTAGCAAAGTTTCCTTCTTTAAATAGCTACGAGCTAAAATAAAAGCTACCCTGCTTATTGCCTACCTTATTATTGTGCATACCATAACACCGCCTTATACTCATTATCGAGTTGAGGCTTAGTCGTTACACGATAGTTGGTATTTTCAGGGTAAGTCGTGTTGATATTTAAAATTATGAAAATGTACTTTGAGCCCACCTCATTATAGAATGAAGTAGCAAGACAATCGGAGAAATTTATTTCACCCTTCGTAATATCATTGTGACTACGAATAGATTTTCTTGGACCAAAAAAAAGAGTAATGTCATGTGTGCTAATCTTTGACATAGAAAATTTTACGCTCGGTGTTACATGACCAAGACCATGAATATGTACTACCATATCGCGATGCTATCTCCATCGAATCATAACCATGAAAAAATCGCATTATCTACGTAATTTATTAACCATGTCAGCATCAGATGCTCATATCAAACTGTAATATCCGAATACGAAATATTATCGCGACGAATATTCTCATACAAAATATTACACGCAGCGACCAATTTATTAAGGCACTTATACCCTCAATGTTGACTTACGATGATTACTGAATTTTTTTTCTAATTTATAAAACTTCGCTCAATACCTGAATGCGGATTTATCGAAGCCAAGTTCGTTAATAACATTGAAAAAAATTAAACAAAACGAGAGCAACCATGCCACATCTATACCTGTGCTATTTGAAATTCGCCAAATTTTAGAAATTTCGACTTGATTTCTTTTTCTCGTAATTTAATATCAATCGAGATTATTAAAAAAAACACTGATTCCACTTGTACATAGCTTCGGGCAAATTTTCGTTCAATTTTCAAACTTTCTCACTTGAAGCGAAAGAAAAAACTTCTACAATAAATTCAAATGCGACTAATGAACCATAACATGGCGCATGTTAATACAATGTTTCACTCAGTTGCCCACAGCGGTTCCGCGAACCCAGTAGAAAAATTATTTTCGCAATACATCACCGAAGACCAAACTTTTGCTTCATACGCCTTCGGGTTTTCGTAAAAAATCTTGGTAATTAAAGATCTCCAGATAGGGACAGAATTAGGAAGAGATGGAGATTAGGGATACACGAGCAGTCGAGCACACCATATAAATTATTTATTTATATTCTCCAACAAGTTCTTCCAGCACAGCTACGCGCAGCAATACCGTGTAAGTATGAAATAAAGTTATACTGTATTTGAGTTTCTCATTAAATGCTATTTTATCACGTTCCAGCAGAGTTTCTTTTTTTGTACAGCGTTACCAGCTCGTTTGTAATTTATGACGAAGTTAGATCGTTATAAATTTAAATATCTGCGATAGGCGTTTCGCAACAACGTTCTGGAGCGTGGAGCGAAAAAAAACGCTAGTTCCGAAATTGAAATTTTATTGCAATTTTCCAAATTAAATTACTCGAGCGCGTATAATTTTTACTTTATTTCTTGGACGATAATTTTCAAGCAGTGGAAGGTAGTTGTAAAATCTCGCATTGTCATAAGTCATGAATTCAGCTATGCTTATTTCCAACTTTTCATTTTATTTTCAATAATTTTAAAAATTAAAAAAAAAAAACACAAGCAGCCATGCCGCATTACTAGAGATGAGTTTTTAACTGGAGCTTATTCAGGTTTGCAAATAACGTTGCTAACACTATCACGTTGACAGGTCACACCCAATACTAAGTTGAAAACCCCTACACCATCCCTTCCAAAAACCACTTAAGATTAAACAGAACAAATGTAATGTTTGTTGCCTTGCAATAAGTATATTTATGAACACATATTTTTCAAGATATAGCTACTAGAGGTTCCTTAAATTATCCTCAAATTTTCAAAATCCGTTATTTTGGATCAATTGTGACATAAATTCGAGAGGTCATATTCTGGTCATCAGCTAATCCCACACAAAAAGTATGATCTTTCCATGTTGATGTAGTCAGGATATTTTATGAAAGATTCAAGAAATTTCATGACTCGAAACTTCCTCAAAAAGTTATTTTCTGCTCTAACTCCCCACAAAATACACTTAAAAAGTTCAAATTTGGATATTTTGGTGTCCATGATTCATTCTTTTATATGAGATCAATAATGAAAAATTTGAGCACTTGGGCCTTTCTCCAGCCTCTCTAAAAATTTGAGTGATCCACCATTTTGAGGTGTATCACAAAAACAAAAAAGCACCTTTTTCTCATTTTTAAGAAGAGCGTCTCACAAAGTTTTGAGCGAATTTCATCAATACTCGCCTGCGGTACGAGTGAGGGGAAACAATATATTTATACCAAAAAGTTGGGACATTTGCCAGATTATTACAAATGGTCTGAGATCCAAAGATTCGAAGACCCCAATTTTTAGATCAATCAATTTCATTCCTTCAATTATTATAGTAATTGAATGATAATAATCATAATATATATATTTTTTAATAATTTAACTTTATATACATTATGAAGGCAGTACACGGCACAAAAAAAACAATTATAATTACTACATTTTTATTAATTGTTTCAATTCCTGTTTTTTCAAGAGCTATTACCATAATAATCTGAGATAATAATTTAAATATAAATTTTCTTAATCATTTAGGAAATGGAAATCCACCCTCTCCCTTCCCCTTCCCCAATCAAATAGACTCTAACAGCTGTCGTTTTCAAGTTAAAAACTCAGCCAACAAAAATAATATTAAAAGTTCGCTACGAGAAAAAAAAAAGGTAAAAAGAAAAACACGCCAACAAGCGAAACTTCTAGTAGTATCATTTTCCAAAGTATCATCTCGATTCTCGGGCCTTCCTTTCATAACCTACTTACTTTAGTTGAACTTTTCCACCAGAAAAATAAAAAAAAAATATAAAAAGAAATGGAAAACTACTGAAAAATACGTTTTTCGAACAGTTTACATAGAAAAGCTCTGCGAAGTTGGCGCGCGACAAAAAACACTCTGTTTAAGTCGACTATTCCACTAACAAATCTAAACAGAACAATATACGACCGAAATATCTATTTCCTATACCAATAAAAGCTTTACAATATAGAAGTACCGATATAGCGAAAGAAATACGTTCGACTTTATTAACATCAAAACCTCCAATCAAAGTCAATTTAGTATTTTGTACAACGAGATTAACTCGCTTCTTACTCAACCAATCCAATTGAAGAAAAAATTTCACCCGAAAAAGAAAATTCGTTTTCCTTCGGGTTTTTTTTCGAAAAAGCGCGGCTTTTTTTACTATTTATCTAACACTTCCAAACACACATCGTCGATTGAATGAAAAAAGTTCTCTCTTTCATGGTATCGCCGCAGGGATACGTGGAAAATGTTCGAATCGTATGTTTATTCGTCGCCAGTCTGAAATCGAGAGTGCAAAAAATCATCGGTATTTTCAAACGGTCGCATCTTCGTTATCGCAGGTCACGGCCGGTAAAAATTGCTCGTGGTCTCGTAAAAATTCGTTTCACGTTTTCGTTGCGTGAAAATTCTCCATAATAAGTTAGCTTCCAGCCACAACATATCTGACAAGTCGAAAATAATAATACTTACGAAAGGACATTCAACGACGAGTACGAATGCCTATATTTCAGCATATAATTATTCGTTAACTGTTCCATTATACCGGTAAAAAATATTATTTTCAAACTAATTTTTTTTCCGTTCATTCCGAAGATAAGATGGAATTCGATTTCGATAATTATTAATTTCTAATCTTGAAAAAATTAGTTGAATTATTCGAGGCCTTTTCGGGTGATATTTCATCGCAAGAAATTAGCTATAAATTACATATCTTTCAGTCATTCTTTTTCAAATACTGAACGAACATATTTTTTTTTTCTTTTTTTATTTCAAGTTACCTTTGTCGCCCGATTTTGAAAAATTCGGCCCACCAAAAATAATTATTAATATTAAAAATTGTTATTAATAGTGTTGAAATTAATACAGAGAAAAAGTCAATTGCAATTACAACATTGAAAAACATACAAAAACATTCTTTACAAAATCTCTCCAATAAAGTTATTATTTGTGAATAATACGTCAATTAAATGATTAAAATTATATTATATGGGAATAAAATGTAAATGTGACCCTGAATAAGAAAAAGTACCTAAGCGTCCAAACGCTAATTTTACTGGAGACTAAAAAGAACATTATGGAGCGTTCATAACGTATATGTACAGGTATTGGTTATATTTACCTATTGTTAAAAACTAGCGTTCGGTGTTATCCCGTATTCAGGAGATGAGCCATTGCGCGGAGAATAATTCGTTTACTTCTCCTTTCCTGGGGGTTTCCCTTTTCTTTCAATGAATTTGAACTTGAATTTACATGATTGTCATTCTCTAATCATTTTAATTTGTAATCGTGGATTTGCAAGATGAGAAATATTAAAATGTAATAGCCAAATCTGCGGATACAATCATATGTGTATAAAACTTCATCCATAAACCGTTTTACTCACCTACATATTATGCATACACTGTATCAATTTGAGATATATTTCGTTTCGCTGATATAATTTTTATTTGTTTATATTTATAGGCATACATTTATGGAGATGGAGCTAGTAGAGTAAGATCTATCGATACTTGGCCAACTATAAGTATTACGGCGACACGTATTAATACAAGATGAATATGATTTAAAAACAAGGTAATCCGTTAATGAGAAAAGATACTCGCAGTATCATTTCTGGAATGTTCTTATTTGTCGCCTGACATATTTCTTTCTTCATAATATCAGAGCACATAGATACAAAAACCTTGTGAAATATTTTGATATGAATGAAATAACTCCATGCATGCATGGTAATGCTAGAGCTGTGTTAACCAGAGCTAATGTTTTTAGTCCATCTGAAGTAGAACAAGTTTTGATATTTATTCGTAATTTTGCAGAAAAGCACGCAGTTTCTTTATCAGGACGAATGCCACAATTCAAAGATTATTCAGTATTGCAACTATGACACTAGCAATTGACTATGTGAAATATGTTGACAGAATAGATTAAATATACGAAGCAAATTTGTAAGTTCTATTTCCATTTTCTACTATTTTAGACACACTATCATTGTTATTTTGAATTTGTGGTGAACAGTCGCGACACCACTGTTGTCCAATCGTCTCCACCCAAACTCAAATACTTGAGCGACTCTAGTTTTTATTATGTTTTATGTTTAGTTTTGACTTTTGTGGTAGTAATTACAGTTTATTGCGTGAATTAATATTTCATTTTTTATATTCGTAAGTTTGAGTTATACACTTGTCGAATATCACCTTAAGGATTTCGTACCATCAACAACTTGATAAGTTTTTTTTTTGAAACATACTCGTATATCACATTTGCTGAAATATTTCAAGTTGGTACATAACTTGAATTAGCAAAATCGATTATATGCAAGATGTAATCAAGTTTGTTCAGTCTTCGTCGCCAAAAGGATTCAACTTAGCCATACCAACAGTAGACCCAGTAACGAATAAACAAATTGTGATTTGGAGTAATTGGAATTTTCAACTGACAAAGTTTTTTAAACCATTTCCAGGCATCACAAATTATCATTATTTTATTTTCGAAAATGATGGAACTATCGAAGCAAAACTTTTTGCCGACTCGAATAATGAAGTAATTTGTCTCAATATAGTACTTTTGCATCGGCAAGTGTTATTTCTACAAAACCAAAAAGGAAACGAACTAATGGTAAAACAAGAAGCCTCCGTTTTTGGTTGCCGGAATTTTTTTTGTTTTTACTCGTTTGTTTGCTTGTTTGATTGTTTTTTTTTTTCACTTTTACAGGTTTCCATTTTTTTGTGTTTATCCCTTTTAATTTTATTCTGATATTTGAATTATTTTTGATGAATTTTTGTTCATAAAATACAAATACTTTCATTCAATCTTAGTTTAATTTTTAGACAATATAAAATAAAAATTGAAGAAAATAATGAAGAAGCTCAAAGGAGTCTATTCTTACAGCAAGGTAGATGTCACAGTATTTGAATGCTATATCATTTTATCATTACAATATACAAGTGACGCAACAAACCATAAATTTCCAGCTTAATACTCAATCTTTTACAATGAGAAAATGTTGGATTGTAAATCTGTAACATCCTAAGGTCATAAAAAATAAATTAAAGAAAACAACGTAAGTTCATAATGCACAAAATATAGGTAATCTGAACTTTGGAAGGTTTTGGCGGAGCAATTTTTTTTAATTATTATTAATTATAATAATTTTTTATGAAAGAGCATGTGTTCAACTATCCAAAACGACAAAACACCGAAAATCAATTTTTGCACGCCTAAGTACCTTTTTTATCCAAGGTCACAAATAATATTTTCGTTTGTGTACAAACGTCCTATTTAGCCTACTGCCTAGAAATCACCTGCAAAACTCTCTGAGAAGGAAAAATATGTTAGATGCTTTTTACAGTTTCGTAAAATACACCACAAAAATATGAGAAATGTCATTCCAATGGTTTATCGGTCATCATACCGTCGATAGTTGAGAACACTAACCACTGCTCAACACAAGCACATTAGCATTAATTTTTTAAATTCCGATTGGTACATCCAACAAGTAGAAGTCTGCAGTTACACGAGATTTTCAGTAAAATCGATCAAAAGAATTTTATCATAGTACACTTCAAATGCTTTTAGTTCTCTTCCAGTTATCTTATCGACTTACAATACTAAAGAAATTATTTCTATGCTCTGGCAGGCTCGAATTAAAAGAAGGAAGGGTTTAGTTCAAGGCCCTTTTAAATCAAAATGTATAATTTTTGATAATATCATGACTTGATGCATTAAAATATATTTTAAATGTTATTGAAGTGCATTACTTCTCTCGTCTCCCATTACTGAAAAAAAAAGTACGAATATCTTATGATGATTAGCATTTCTGATATTTAATTTAAAATAAACGATTAAAGACCTAAAAAGACAAAAATTTTGGAGAACGAAGTATTCTCAACCTTTCGATAGTTTTTGAATCAGCGCGATGCCAATTTTCATAATTAATTTTTATTTTTTAAATAAACGTCGTACCGAAAAAAATTTTTTTACTCGTGGAACTGACCAATAAAACGCATTTCAATCGAAGCTTACAAGATCTTATTTGAGCAAATTAAAAATGCATAGTCGACGTTACGTACTTAATTTTGGAGAACAAAATTTTCAAAATTAAAAAAAAAATGAAATCAATATCCACAACATTGTGACTCTTCTACAACGATGCAGCCTCCACTTTATAAAATCTAACCATCCAAAAGGTGGCGCAATAACCAAAGCAGTTGGAAAATCCACCAAAAAAAATCCTTACAAGCATCACATACATGATATTCTAAGAAAAATTTTCAGGCTTCGCGCAACAAATTTAGAAATGTCAAACTAAAAAATAACAATAAATATTTTTACTAAGAAAAAAAAAAATAAATTGAAAATTCTCAACAAGAAATTTAAACATGCTCATGAGAAAATAAGGAGAAAATAAGAAGGTTATGATACAAAAATGGCGATATATAAAATCGTTACCACATCAGCTCGATCTGGCTCTGTCTACAAGTATCATTTTCTGCCGAAATATTACTTCATTCTTAGAGCACTCAGTATAAATCAGAAAATGATGATAATAAACAACAACAACAACAACAACAATAATAACAACAACACATCAACAAAAACAAGGATCATAAAAAAAAACAATATGATTCAAATAAAAATTCATAAATTCTGCTTTCACAAAAAAATCAAAAAAATAATAATAACGATAAAATAGGAAAAATAGAAAAAATTCGCTGACGACCTAATCCAACCTCGATAAACTAAACACCTTGGGCATTGCCTAGTATCTACCGTAGAAAGATTACCGTTATTCCATACTATAAGATACTTCACTATGCAACGTAACATCATCACGCGTATACATAAATACACTTTAAATCTTCCATTGCGTAAAATGAAAATACAAAAATTGCTAATATACGCTCTGAAACTAAAATCTTTAAATTTAAATTTAATAGCCAAATGGTCAGTTTTAATTACCCTTCCGAATTCGTTTTCAACGATCAGTCATTCGAAAATTACCCAACGAGCATAAAAAAACCAGTCAACGACCGCATCATATTTATAATGGGAATTAAATACGAGGCGATTTTCGTCGTAAAATGCTCGACCATACACGAGATGGTAACTAGGTAAATGACGTAATTTATTATTGAAATCTACCGCTACATTATATAGGTACTAGGGGTACTCTTACATACAACGATGACAGTGATAATGAAAAATACGTCCAATAAAATATCCATCTTACTTGAATGTAAGAAAGTTAATCTTTCCTTCATAACACAACGTTGAAACGCGTATTTCCTGCCACTAAAATATGAGGTCGACTCTTCAGTTATCACTCGAAATCGCGTCTTATCACTCCGAATCACCGGCGATACACTCTGAATCGCTTCAAATAGCCGAACCATCCACTAAAGAAAAACTCCCTACGAACTACCGACACCGAGCAATCGATATTAAAAACTTATTACTAGTCGCGGTCGCAGACGTAACATCACCGGTTTAATAATCAAACTAGCTTTGACTTAGGTCATCGGGTATAACAAGGACAACCGGAGAACGGAGACTGCTCATCGGTACCATCTTCGTAGCTCACTGGTAGGCTATACGCGTCCACCATCTTCACCAATTCCAGCCTCTTAATCGAGCCTCGCAAACCGTACATCGTCGTCCCCCGCCCCACGAAGTGAATTTTTTAATCACCCTGGTACAGATGGAAAAATTCTCGAGCACGAATTCTTCGTCGTGTTTCTCGGTACTTTTAAAGGCGACGAAAATACCACCAGCTCCATTATGTATATTAATATTCGCGCGTGCAAGATTTTTTTTTTTTTCGTGACTTCTATACCATCGAAACAACTATAGAAACCAGTCGAGACCGGCATTCGGATTCTTAGGCATTAGTTTATTCTAATTACGCGCATTATCGCGTCTTCGATCGATACCGTCGTACAAACGGATGTACTTGTTTGCGACTCCGACGCCGGTATCTAACGTCCATCGGATGTCTACCCGTGACACCATCTCGCAAACCGGAAGGTATACACGAATGTACCATTTTCTCCACGTGTCATCGTGAAATACATTTTTGAAAGTGCCAACAACCGAGCGAATTATTTCCTTAGCTCGCAAAAGCTTCGAATACAAGCTCGTATCCTACTCGATGACTCAATCCAAATTTTACACTTTCCTTACACACCCATCGACTCGGAAAAAAAAATCCGGTAACTCTACACACGGCGTAAAGTCCAACCGTGTAATTGTATATAAGCTATACAATTGTTCGACGGTAATTGGACACAGCTCTTAAGGACGTTGTCACCTTCGCCTCATCCACTCGAATACGTAATACGGGTATACTCGTATCCCACACGAATACTCGTTTCCTCGACTCGTATTGTGTACCATCGTGCCAGCATCGCCACCAAGTATTTTACCAACGCCTATGAGAAAATTTATCTCGTTATACGCTACCAAACTCGCATCTCCGATCTATTAGCGAACGCCACGCTGAATTTCACCCGCAACCTAGACAGACGCGCCGACGCTTTTTAAGGTTATTAACTTAATTCAACGTTTAATAATGATGCAATACGATTACCCGGCTCTGCGAAATTATTACCATTAGGTAATTATTTCCGAGCGCCGAATTACATATACAAATACCTGTTGTACTCGCCGCATCGTATAGCTACGCGAAAACTTTCTTTTAATTTTTTTTTCGCATTGGCGTTTTATTATTCGACGTCGGTCGATTACAAGACGAATTAATGATAAATAAACGCGAAGAATTCGACAAATATTGGAAATATATGCCTTGTAAAGAAACAACACAGCCAGGCAATTACGATACTAATTTCATAAACAGAAAGTACCACGATTTCGAATTTTCTTCTATGTTTACATCACTAACGATTAAATAACATAAACGCGAAAACTCGCTTAGAAATATTTACGAACGAATGATAAACACTAAAAAAATGGTTATTTCCAAGGCACACGTTAAAGCCAGCCCAATTTCACGTACTTTCGAAAAATCAACGATACGAAGGAAAAGCACTTACCAAATGACCCTCGGTAGATTAGAAAACAAATATAATCCTCATAATCGAAGCGAACATCCGCCCAAATGAGATTATATAATTTTCAAAAATCGGATCGTGAGCGCTTTTAATTTTTTTGCTTTACACATTTCAACAAGGGTTCCCAAAGTATGAGTTGAATTGTAGTAAAACATCGACACGATATTATTGGAAATGAAGACCAAAAATTACCCATTTTTGAGTCAATCGTCGCTTTTTCCCCCTCTCCTCTTGATAATAAAATAAAAACTTTTATGCTTATTCAAAAATTACTGATTTTCTTAGACATGCATAAATACTCTACATGCATTTCGTACATTAAAACCACCACCACCATCACCACCACAAACAACAACAACAACAACAATGAAAGAAACAAAATAATATGTATTAAGATTTCATGACAAACTTTCGCACCATTTTCATACTGTCGTACTTGACCATTTTTCGCACTTGGTAGACATATGAATGTTTTGCTGTGTATTAAATGAAAAATCGTAAGTTTCGTATTTTTTTACTACCCTCAACATTTTTCTTCGTAACATAAAATTCACTTCGCCCCCCCTCTCCTCTTGATAAGAAATAAAAACTTTTATGCTTATTCAAAAATTACTGATTTTCTTAGACATGCATAAATACTTACATGCATTTCGTACATTAAAACCACCACCACCATCACCACCATAAACAACAACAACAACAACAACGAAAGAAACAAAATAATAGAAAGAAACAAAATAATATGTATTAAGATTTCATGACAAACTTTCGCACCATTTTCATACTGTCGTACTTGACCATTTTTCGCACTTGGTAGACAGTCAGACACTATGATACATTAAGATACCAATACCAATCATCTTGAGCCAAAATACTGTGCTCCTACATAAAAATTCTTGGATGGGAAAAGAGACGAAGAGAGTGAAATTTTGAAGAAGACTAACTTTTATTACAAAAAGATATAGTTTTATTTTTATTCATAAAATTATTCTTGATTATTAAAACATTGTAATGACTGCATGGAGTGCCTTGCAAATTAAATTAATTATTTTATCATTATTATCAAGGTAGACCCTTTTCAATTTATTATTTTTTGGAAATTGTGATAGTAAACACACCCATATTTAATCTTCAAAGTAATTTCATAGCGTATATTGCGGAGAATAAACTTAAGATCACTAGTAAAAATTAAGAATAGATTTTTTTTAACGATTTTCAGCTCATTTAATAATACAGAAGAAAATGAATACCTCATTATCGGAATGCATAATTTTTGAAAGAAGGGATTCCCTTCGAAAAACTGACTTGACCCTCTTCAAATCAAAATAAATGTCTTGTTAAAAATATGACCGATCCTCGCTCCAAAATTATTCTAATACATTATTTCAAAACCAAATATATGAAATGATTCATTCATAAATACAACAATTTGAAAGATATTTTCAATGCATATTTGCTATAGTTTAGAATATAATCAATACAATGAAATATTATCAGTGTAAATGCAATTTCTGCTCGCAAGAATATCAAGAATGTAAATAATGAATTTAATATAGGAAAAGTGACATAAGCTTTTCGAGCAAGAGATGGTGAGCTGAATTCAGTTTTTTTTTTTTTTTTCATGTGAAAAGGTGGTGAAACAAAAAATATAACTTTTGAACTCAGAAAAATTTCAAACTCGTCGAAAATGAATTCTTTTGAAATTAAAAAAAAATCAACCTCGCTGCGACAAGTGTTTCAA
This sequence comes from Phenacoccus solenopsis, assembly GCA_009761765.1. Lineage (NCBI taxonomy): Eukaryota > Metazoa > Arthropoda > Insecta > Hemiptera > Pseudococcidae > Phenacoccus > Phenacoccus solenopsis. The sequence goes on along the minus strand of CM019753.1, from coordinate 29,334,771 downwards.
TTTATTGCGAGGACAAAAATTTTTTTCTTTTTTGTGATCTCATCTGGCAACTATTTTTTCATTAGTTTGTATCCATTCTTAAACTCCCTAAAGTTGGTCACTATTCAACTTACGAGTTGAAAAAATCAAAAGCCATGAGATTATTATATATTATAGAAGTATTTCCAAAATTCAATGCATAAAAATTTTCAGTTTATGAAAACCATATAACAACTACGAAGGTTGTTCAGCGCACTAAAAATTAATTTATTCTGGCGAAAATGGTGACTGCGATCTGAGAAAGTTTCCTCGTAAGTCATGGTCACGTATTTCTAATTTCAATATCATGCGCAAAAACTGATAAGGAACTTTTTTCGTCTAATTATTCGACTATTTCTTCAAATACGCATATCAAGCAATATTATTCGTACGCGATATGCATAACTAAAAACATTTATTACACCTGTTGTTTTTAAAAGTAATTAAATCATAAAACGATCGTAAATGAAAACGAGTACATATAAATTGCATGCGAGCGGCGAGCCGAATCGTTAAAAATTCCCGCGAAATACGTGATCCAAAGTCATAAAATTGGTATTTATATGTAGCTACAACTTACATATAATACATACAAGCGCTATAGCAATTTTAGAGTTGGTTCAATGCACCACGAACTTCGGATACACGACCTAATACAAGGATACCAAAAGAATGATGATTTATACGAAAAACTTCTAATTAGTTCGCTGTAAAAATACGAAATGAACAGAAAAAGAAAAAAATCATACATATTCTAAAAAGCAGAATATAATAATTTCAACATTGGAATTGATTACTTTATGATTTGTAATCTGCAAAAATAAATTTCCTATGCACCTATTCGGCGAAAAAAAAAAAATTATTATAACTTTTCAACGAATCACAAAATTACTGCATACTTTCCCCGAAATAAGAAAATCATTCGATTAAAAATTTTCGTTACTCAGAGACAGTTGGTTAATCTTTCAAATGACTCGACTCGGAATGACGTGTCGCTAATCATCGGAACAATTTCATATATCTGGCAAAGTACCTTTAAATTTTCTTGTTATACTCGTATGTACTTTGTATACTTATCTTGGTACATGCCACACCCAAGCTTCTGCCAACGTAAAAATGCTCTTAACCAGTCGCAACTAATTAAAAACCTTAATAGCTAAGAGATCTCACTTTTCCAAATTTCAATTACATTTTATTAAACGTTGCGACTTTGACAAAGAGAAACTAATTAACTGATGGGAATTCCGCAAACGCCGAAGAACGACTAATTACAATCTTGAATACACGCGATACGGCAATACATCAGTCATTACAGTGAAAAATCGCCAAACGTTTAGTTTTCAATTTCGAAGACGCGAATTCCACTCACGATGGTAATTTTTTCTGGACTTAAATTTCCTCCACTCTTTCTCCAACCAATGAAACAAACTTCGCGTCGATTCCGAAGGAAATTTTCAGCTAAATGTGAAAAGCGCGCTGAAGTTACATTTGCAGGACAAAACACCAAACAAATTTGTTTATTAAGTCGAGTTTCCAAATCCATTCATTTTTTCCCTCAAGTGGAAAATAACTTTAAAAAGTAAATTACTTCGTTTAATTTCGTTTAATAGCTTATTCGCTTGATATCGCTTGTAATTATAAACTACAAAAACACCGAAGCAAATTACTCTCCTTAAGTGCAATTCTTGACCTCGTCTCCCATCGTAAACATCGAACTGGAATTTTCTTGTCGCATTTATAAATTTCCAACAACACGGAAAAATCTCGTAAAAAAGGGTGACGAGCGGAACAGAGGTAACCAATTTCAATTCAAATTCGCCATAACCTAATCTACTTATCAAAATCGCCGAATAAGACACCGAACCGCGAAGATTACCGCTAATAACCTTGAATTAAAGGCGACTTTACGTGTTACTACGAGTATCATTTCGTTTCCACTCGGCGCAATATGATAGTGGTACAATGTTGGAGTATACGCGTGCTCATTACTTAATTAAAATGCGAGAGTCTCGCCTAATTTATTTTAGTTCAAGTAACGGTATTTAATGGTAACCAACACCGAGCGATATAATTCTGTACGCAAGACAATTGGCCGTAATAGCTGGCGAGACCTCGTCAATCTCCGAACGCTGCCGCTACCATAGCGCATAGACAATCTGTTCCGTGAGCCAAGTTCATTATATCGACCTTAAGGGCTTCGATCAACCTGTTTCGGACTGCTCTCGCGTACATTTTTCCATTAATTCGTCAATAGTCGCACGTAAACAATTTTATTATTACCGGCGGCGTTTTTTTCAGCCTTTTAGGTAATCTCTCCAACTTGATTGGTAATTTTTTCACATCTATTCATATCGAATGATAAATATAGGTACCCGTATAGGACTTTAGGCCGGACACGAGGCAGATATCAGTTGTAGTAATTTATGATACAACAAAAAAAACTAGGAAACGAGTTAGCGATGAAAACTCGAATATTTAACGTCCAAAATTAACATTATTTTTCGCTAACATATTCGAAAAAATAAATTTAAAAAGCGAAAGTAAGTTGGCTCCGTCAACCTGATAAATTTTCAAAAATATTTCACCGATCGCGATTTCATTTCAAGGTTATTACAAGTAACGCTACTTTTTAGCCAATAAGAAGGTCAAATGAAATCGATTAATATGTCGATAATCGATTCACTTTTTTAATAAATCAATTTCGAAAAGCTATAGTACACGAAATTTGATATTTACTATACCTAAATTTTTACACAATTAAGGGTACATTATACAAATTATACATACACAACTGCATACACGTTTGCATGTTAAAAGCCTATTTTTGATTCTACATGAATTTCGCAATGTAATGAAGCGTTTTCATTATAATTTCAAATAAATACTTTTCACCAATATTTGAAAAATCGTCTTGAAAATAACATTAAATAATATGCGGCTGATAAGGAGTGAATGTTTCACATCCGATAACTTTCTTATAAACAGTCGAATTATACTTATTTTGCGTATAAATCGAGAAAAACGTTTGTACTTTAATTATTTTAAATTTCAAGACATTCTTGTCCAATAATTATCTGAGAACAAAATTTGCCAAAATATCATTACATCAGTGCTCTAAATTTTACCTCTCGTAAGAATTACAGACAATGCCAACAAAGTTTGGATATATGTACTAAAAAAAACGTGTATATGCAATATACCTTAATATACTGATTTCAAGCGAAAATCGATCGCTGATTGGTACTGAATGATACAGATGATGAATATCGATTCTTATCAAATATGCTGAAATAAATCAATATCGATTATCGAAACTGTTGATATAGATGTTTTAAATCATTCGGTGATTAATGTCAAAAGATAATTATTCACATCAATCAAACAAATAATCTACATCAATCATCGATACAGATATAACTGAAATGCATTACCAATTAATATCAAATGATCAATATCGATAATCGAATAATCATAATCAATTAATATCGATTATAGAATGTTATGAAAGTCGAAACTCATTAAAAATATCAATTATGAAAATAATTAATATCGAATATCGAAATGATCAATACATATCATTAAAATCGATTATTAACCAATATCAAATAATATCGTTACTTGCAATTATTAAATCGATAATCGAAATCAATTAATATCGATTACTAAAAATCAATTACATATTAATATCTAATGATAATAAATTCTATCAATTAAACGAATGATCGGAATCGGTTATCGAAATCATTGAAGTGGATCACTGATCAATTTAAAATGATATCGATAATCAAAGCAATCAGTATCGAAATCGAACAATCATTATCGATTATCGAAAATCAACTACTGATTAGTATTGAATGATTACAAAGGTCAAACTCACTAATATCAAGTATGAAAATAATTAATATCGATTATCAAAATGATCACTGATCGATATCAAATAATATCGTAAATTTTCCATTAAAATCGATAATCGAAATCAATTACTATCGATTGCGAAAGATGGATCATTAATTAATATCAAATGGAAATAATTATATTCAAATCAAAGAAACCTATAATCTAAATCATTTATCGAAATGATCAATAAAGATCACTCAAATGGATCATTGATCAATATAAATGATATCAATTATCAAAGAAATCAATATCGATAATCGAACAATTACAATCGATAATCAAAATCAACTAATATCGATTAATGGAAAATCAATTACTGATTAATATTAAATAATTATGAAGGTCAAAAATCACTAATATCAATTATAAAAATAATTAATATCGATTATCGAAATGATCAATACAGATTCTTAAAATCGATCGCCGATCAATATCAAATAATATAATAAATTTTAACTATTAAAATCGATAATTGAAATCAACCAATATTGATGACTAAAAATCAATTACTGATCAATATCGAATAATATAATAAGCCAAAATCGATATACATATATCAACACATATCAATTATAGAAGTGATCAACATCAATTATTGAAATCGATTACTAATGAATATCGAATAATATCGATAATCGAAACGAAAAAATAAACCACCATCAAAATCAATTACAATCGATTATTAAAAATCAATTACTCATTATGTCATTAATATCAAACACAAGGATCGAAGAACATTTTTTTTTAAATCCACCTCAACATACATGTTGAATTGTTCATACCCAGGCCAAACCCATAATTATATAAAGTATGAACCTTAAAGATATGAAGACCATTTCCCTCCATCCTACTTTTCTTACGAAATCTGGTAAAGTATTACTGTTATAGAATTTATCAAAAATTCAGCTAAAAAGGACATTTGTGTGCATCCTACTCCAGTAGCCTATTACAACTGTCGCGCATAAATATGTATACCATTTCTTTTTTCATACTTCAATATAAATTTAAGATATTTTCAAAAAAGCTTAATACAGACGTAATACTTTTTTTTAATATTAAAAAAACACCAATAACAATATAAATCTCCTTTCTTCTAAATCTTCAACTACACGGTTTCAACTTTCAAAAACGAATCGACGATCGCACTCAGTCAAACTCAAACAATACTGAGCTAGTAATTTCAAAATTCCTTCTAAAACACACGAATACTCCCGTCTCCAGGTAGATTAAACATTCTTGTATTCAAGTTAAAAAGGAGAAAGCTATTAGAATTTCCTAGTCGCGGGTATTATGAATACAGAATACCATGAATGCAGTTCCTATATAGACCAAAATGAGAATCCACCGATCGTATCAACTTGGAAGTTTACTTCCTTACAAAATAATCAAAAGCGAGCTTTCCATATCCATCCATCGCATGCATACCACTATTCGAGAATTACAATTTAAGCGGCATTCAAAACTGTAATTTTATTCAATTCAGATTAATTTCACCTTTCATACGGTATTCGACGTTGCGATATTTTTTTCGATGGTTTCATTCGAAAACATGAAGCCTCTATTCCTGCATTTTGAATATTCGCTTCGAATAAAATACCTTTCCATTTGGTGGCAAATATTTCAACACAATTATCAGTAAAACCTTCATTTTTATTCTTTCGCTTCGTATTTCCCAATTAGCTTCATTTTCAATGTCCTCTAAATCGATTTATCAACTATGCATACGGTATAAAAACGTAGCGTAGGTATGCCAGTTTGTTATTCTTTTTATCGTTTAACCACGCGCGTAAAAATCATCCAAGTGATTTCCATAAAGATCTTCCAATCGTACATATATTCAGTTCTCGTCACCCATGCCAACGAATTACACAATCGGGCCATAAATTAACCAGAAATCGAACCTCGATATACGATCAAACAATACCAAACACCATTACACCTCATAGCCGTGCGGATCTATAAGACGTCTTCGATGAAACGAGATTTACATATCGAAGAAAAAACCCGCAGCGAGATGCTTTTCGAAGTGGTATGACAAGTCAATGAACCTTCGAACCTAGACTGAGATTCTCACTGGCCTCGTACGCAGTACACACTCAGTCAAAGGAGCGAATAATACCGATTATTAAACCGCCACTTGAACCGGTTAAAGAACCATAACTACCGTACCAGTTGAAATCTTCCGTTCCGATATAATCTTGTATATTATTTTACAATACATAAGAACGTAAACGCGTTATAGTTATTTAGAGAGAGAGAGAGAGAAAAAAAAACACAAAATAAATAATAATAACGCCTTATTTTAAAAACACGTATATGGGTACATAGTACACAATATAGATAGCTTACCGATATATCTTCCCTTTCCCCAGCTTCGCCCAAACAAATGACCGGTTTGTTATTTTTATATCAACACTTTAATGTATACCAAAACGTTGGCGTAATTAAAAATTCGAATAATAAACAACTTGCGAAATAATCACGATACTGAAAAGCGAAACGTGTACGGTATACCTACGCCCTAATGCGCACCCATCGTAAATATGAAAAAAAAAGTCATACGTGTCTGACATCAAAACGACGCATTTAAGTGGTACTTTTCATCGACCATCCCCTTCTTTTTATACATCATTTTACGACCGTTTCCGATGATTTTTAAGTCATTAACAAATCGAAAAAAAATACTCTTCAACGATTCTTCATCCAACTTTTCCTCACGATTCACAATTTTGCGTAAAGAATAATTTTACTCGTAATAAAAAAATCACCGAACGTAAAATGAAAAAAAAAAAAAACTAATTTCCATATAACGAAAGTAAAATTTCATTTAAAACTGATATAAAAAATCCACACGCTGTGAACCGGGTATCCCATTTAAAAACTTTTCGCCGATTCGGTTTTACGGACGGTAGATTTTAATATAAAATCTGGTGGGCGCGAAAGCCAGCCCACCGGAATGAAATAAAAAATGCTCCCTTCAAATCCGCACCGTATTACCGTACGTTTAATTCCTATCGTCTCGAAATTAACAGGTCAACATTTCGCTATCCACGCCAACCAAACGAACTCGTATAATTAATTTTTTAATTTTACCCGAATACCTAGCACCTCGAATCCCTACACCAAAGCATTCGTACCCCATACCTGAAGGAAAAGTACATAAATAAAAGCTCTATCTTCTGCTTATAAATTTGGGCGCTGTGTTGCATATAATTGCGATCTCGAATTCATATTTTTTTTTTTTCGAGGAAGAACTCGTTCGCGGAAATATGCGTCGAACAAAAATTAGCCGAGGTCGAATCGATTAGTTAGGTACGATTAAGTTATTAATTAAAATTCCACTGTTCGGATACTGAATTTCGACAGTGTAGAATCCCGCTTCTTCAATCGTTTTTATCTAAATCAAACGCCCATTACGAAATATTGAATTTGCAAATGAACCATATTCGATAACTATTAATCTTTCGAGGTAGACTGTTGATAGTTTGCTATACGAGAGAAAAATTTCAAACATTTTGATTTAGGAAGCATCTTAATCATCGTTTTTTTTTCACGAAAAAAGAAATTGAAGTAACCGGGTAAAATTAATCGATGAACTAATTTTCGGAGTACATGAATTGAAAATTCAGAATTTAAAAAAATAAAAAATTATATTCATGAAAAACAAATATGTACATTAATAAATAAATGAAAATGAAAATAAATCAAAAAATAAGCAGCCAGGTCGCATTATCAGAGCTGAATTTTTAGTGGGGGCAGTTAATCGCTTTATATCTAACGTCCACACAGCCTAGAAACCACTACTTCTCCATTTCAAAACCACCTCAGAGTATGAATTTAGTATATCCTGTACCTTTGACTCCCAATATTCATAAAAATGTATACTCATCAAATATCGTTTAAATAAATTTTTTTTAAACCGAGTTTCGTGTTTTTTATACTAAGTTTTTTCTGATAAATTAGTTATTTATAAAAAATGAAATTTATTAAAAAAATTAAAAATTATTCTCATAAAAAATTCGTAAATAAAAATGATTATTAATATAGATACATTTTTCCCACCAAATGTTTCGTGTTGAACTCCTAAGCTAAAGTTGAACACAAATGCAAAATCCAGCTGAAGCCAAGTACATATTTTCTAGCTTTGCAACACTGACTGCAGCACTTTCTAGTTATGCTACCGAAACTATGATCAAAAAATTCGACCCTTCGTTCCTTCATCACTTCTCCTGATACCCCCAATATGGTAGGTAAGATAGGATTTGGAATATGTCATAATTCTTGGCTGATATTTAAAGCTCCTAAATTTTTATTCAAATCTATATTATTAGAGGAATTCGAGAAGTTTGATTTTTTTCTTCGGTACCTAAGATCTGCAGAGTTTAGAACTACTTGCTCAATTTTGGTGAAATTTTAAAAACCACTTTTAACCAATTCAAGGGTGGTTTGTAATCTATACTTAAATCCCCAGCCCCGAAATGGTTTGGAGGAGAAGCAAAATTTTGACTGTTAGGGATCTGAATTTGAAAACTTATTCATTTCTTTGATCAAATTATTCTATAATATCGGTCCTTTTTTTAATCATGACCTTGATCCACCTAAGTGAACCTCAACCCTCTAATTGAGAGCGAAAATGTCAAAAAAAATTCCAAATTTTTCCAATTTTAACCTATATGTTTTTTATTCAACACCTACCCCATACCTTCATAGATATAATTTATTGGCAGAGTACTCTATGGCGTCATTGCAATGTCTCATCGTTAAAAAATAATTTAACAAATAAAAAAATAAAAATAAAAACTTAAAGTTTAAATAAAATAATAAATAACAAGCGTGATCACACTGCGAGACACTGTTACACCGTGTAAAACGCACCTACAATCAACCATTCCCCGTGTTCCCTTTTAAAAATTTTATTAGGATGAATTGCTTTAATACGCTGTGGGAGGGAATTACAAATTTTACAAACTTTCTCTTTTCAAATTAGCAGAAAAGTGGAGGGGCTAAAAATAACGAAATAAAATACCAAAAAAGCCCGTAATCCACTCTTTCGACAATTTTGAAGTTAAAACGCAATAAGTATTCAGAGCAAAAGAAAAATATGCGTTTTCACTTTCTATCAACATTTCTGGCTCACAAAACGCCACCAAGAACTTAGCTGAACTATCGCGTGAATTTCTTGAATATAAGTTTCAAAAGGCAACCATTCACATTCATTTCAAGATTCAACTGGCATAAGCACGAAGAAATAATGATTTCTAACACCGATATTTATCACTCGCCGCCATCCGAAAAACTTTATCGCTGAACGTACCAACGTACCAAAGTTTCAAGGCGTCGCGAAATAAATCAATAGCGTCTTTAGCCTGCATAAAATTAGCCGACTACATTCCGCATGAATTTCCGGCACTACAGCGTACTACGTCCAGCACCACCGCTGCAAGCTCCGATTCATACGTTTCATTCCAAAGAAATGTTATCTTTATCTTAAATTCTCATCATTACATTACGTGATAACGTGTTATTGATATAACGCTATACGTATACCTCGTGAGAAGGTTTATAAGTGAAATAAAAAAACACCGAGATTCGTAAGAAAAAAAAAAAAAAAGTAGAGAAAAAAATTACCAACCAAAATAAATACGGAAACGAATTCGAGATGAGCAAAAAAGCGAACAATAACGCTAAAATGAAACCCGCCCGGTCCGATTTGTTCTCATTTATGAGAAGTAAAATTTCCAAATACACTTTTCCAACCTCGTAACGTTCGCCAATTTAAACCTAAATTGGATCTTATTTGTTGCGAGTTTTTCTTGATGAGCGTAATATAATAAAACAACGCGCCAGTAAATTTTACCTCCTTCGAGATATATTACCCGCTGAAAAGGTAGATTAGGGTACATTATGTTACCTCATCCGAAAAGTTATTCCTTTCGTTATTTTATATTTTGACGCGAACGAGATATTCGAAGAGCGATGTTGCCAATTCGAGCATCGCTTAGTCCACATTCCGCAGACGATGGATTTTAGAGAAGAAGAAAAACTGTGTAAAAAAAAATACAATCTCGTCCGGTTAAAACACGCGAGCAAACTGGATGCATTTTTAACGTAATCTATACACGATAAAAGATTAGAATTGATGGAGACCAAATACGTATGGTAAAAATGGCAAACGTTATGTTTCATATAAAATAATCAGTTTCACTTACTTTAATCGTTATACGCTTGAAAAATATCTATTGTACACGGAAACTCCCCCTTATTTCCTTCTCATTCGCTATATAGGAATAACTAAAAGCATAAATTCAATACAACATGCGGCGAAGTTTTTTTTTTTATTATTATTTTTTTCGACGTTGTGTGCGTAAAAACTTCGAAACCATGTTTCGCTTATAAGAAAAACTATGTCGATGAAATATGTATACGCACAGTATAAGGAATTTTTTCGATATATTACTGCAGTTTTCCAAACTGTATAGTGGTGAAATCTTTACTTTTGCCACCATGTTGGAAGAGAAATGAAAAAAAAACCTTTTCTCTTCAATTTCACCGCTACGTACAGAAAACTGCTCCGATAATTATCTTCAGTGAAATTTCGAACATAATCAATAGTAGTACTAATTTATCTACACTTGAGCACGATGAAATTATTTCTTTTCATGTAATTCAGAAGATATGGCGAGTATAAAGGGAGAGAAGACAATGTGATTAGATACTGGTGGAAGTGAGAATACCTCAAGTTCCAAGGAGGAAGCGATGGCTGAACTTCCGATGTGGTGGAACGAAAGTGGGAGCGCACACACGCCTGAGGGAAACTCGAGGGAGATGTAGGCGAGTTGTTAAGGTACCGTTCGAATTGAGATAGAATGACCTTTGGAGGTCTCGGGCCATTTCTTTTTGAAGAAAAACATCCATGATAATGCAATTTTTGACTTATTTCAGTAGAAAATCCCCCCACCCAAAAAAACACCCACTCTTAAAGGAAAGTTTTATTCACACATGTGTATAAGAAAAATTACACCTTATTGCAGATACGTTAATTTTATTTATTTAAATTTTAATAAATTCAATACTTATATTAAAAATAAACATTTTAATTTTTTTTTATTAATTTAATTTTAATAAAATTAAATATTTTTCCTTATCATTATTGTAAATAAAATTTTTAATTTTTTTTATTGAACTAGAATTAGATACTCTATTATAATTAAAATAAAATTTTAATTTAATTATTAAATATATTTATTGAAGTTATTAAATTTGGTAGTAATTTGTTTTTTGTGAAAAAAAATCACAAGGCTACTTCTCGCTTCTTGCCTTACATGTGAATCTTTTTCTCGAACCCACATCGCCGCGACCTAGAAAATACGTCTCCCCCTCACCTTCCCATTAAGCATCTCAATTTACAAAATTACCGAATTTTCTTCCTTTCGCCAATTTCGACGTTTCTTTCAAATCGACCATCACCGTCACCACCTTGTATGCATTTAGACACGACGCGGCTTAAAACGATAAATCGGCGTAAAATTTCATTTTTCCGTTTTCCGTCGAATAAAACGATAAAAATCGACTTCGCACGAACAACCGCTGCGCCAAACGCCCTGCGAACAATTACGCGCCCAGGGACGTCGTACCTGTCGCAGCGTTCACCTACTTGGCATGAATTGTCGCGACATCCTGCTAAGCGCCGTGTCCTCTCCGAGTAACCTTATTACAAAGTCAACTAAACCATCGACGTGTATCGGTCGTCCGAAAACACATCTCTAATTTCCGAACGTCTCGCGCATCGTACACCGCGTATAAAAGTTTAGTTACGAAAACCAAACACGTATAGAACAGATAACGACTGATGCGTTAAAACTTTCAACCGAGCGAGCATTCTTTAACCTTCAAAAGGGCGGAACTGGAGATAATTTCCATTCCTTTGCTCCCAAATTAACGGTAGCTAGTACGTATATTTCAGTAATTACCGGTACGTAAGACGTGTAGAAATAACATCGACGCGTTCTCGTGCTCCGCTTTCAACCCACTACCTCTATAGTTTATAGGTAAAAAGAAGAGAAAAAAAAATACCGACTACTACAACACGAAATAACTTCGAATGGCACGCATTCTTCTTTCTTCCCTTCCGAGGTTTTATACCTCGTGTACTATGTTATCCACCAGAAAACTCGGAAGAAACTTCGACGACCCGCGCGTTCAAAGTTATGAGTTTTTCTCGTCTCTCCCCAAGTATACACGGACCGCAGAACGCTTTTGATAATCGATCGAAAGAATATACACGGTGACATTATTTATTACAGCATTTACCTATACGATAATTTATAAATACCTGTATTATACGTATCTTATTTGGGTATTAACTAAATTCAATTTATTATCGACCACCACATACGCGCTGTAGATTACAGACGATAGCACCATATAACAACGAAATGAACACAGGACCGAACATAATACAAGTTACACCTACAACTCCGCATCTTCGTATTTCGTTAGCGCATTGACTTCGATGAGGGAGTAATAATGTGCGGTTAATAAAACGTTGCGATATTTACTTAATCGGTATACGTGTAGTTGAGCTAATCTCCATCGTTTTCCGGCTAACCAGCAAACAAAGATATAGATTTTAGATTCGATAAGCGGCGCTTATTCCTTGTACACATACCTTCGGCGAAATAATGCAATAATTTCTCGTTCTGCTACAACACGTTCGCCTACATCAATTATTCGAAAATCACCCTCCCGTAACATTGATGGGCATCGAGTCTTCGCGTCGCGACGCTCCATTATTCATAAACTTCGCAGACAACCGTGCTTGCACATGTGCTCGTCCTTATATTCGAGCTTTTGAAACGACAATCGACGAATAGGCACGGTCACACGAGGCTGAGTACTTGGTACTCGATAATTTAGGGTTGTTTATTTTTAGTATAAATTGATCAACGAAGAACGAAACGAAAAAAGAAATGGGAGAGTGATGCAGTACAATTTATTTTCCTTTCGAACACGAAAGATGGTTTGAAATGACCGGCAGAATTTAATCGATCATTCAAATCGACTACTGGTCAATTCTTTCAATATAAATTATTCTTCGAATCGATTACCATTTTTGAATCAATTATCGGTAATTTTTCAAATAGATTACGGATTCATTTTAATTTGGTCTCCTTTTTTTTTCGAATTGATTTTTAATTACCTTTTCAAAATCACAATAATTATTCTGCGTCGTACTGATTTCAACACAGCCAAGCGCCAAATTCTCTTGTTAAAAAAAAAAAAAAAAAAAAAAAAAAAAAGAAACCGCCAACAACGGTAACTTCAAATAGAGTTCAATTTTCCTTGGTGTTTATCGTAAGATTAGGACATGAAAACTTCATCATTTTATGCATTTTTAGATCGTTCGCAAAAATATTACGTTAAAATTAAGTATTTTTTTCAACTTTTGATGAATTGTTTCAATTTATTTGACAACACGCTGATTCTTGTTAAAATTAGTGAAAAGTAATTAATAATGAAAAATAAAACATTAAGGCCATTCTCTTTGTTTACACATGATACCATTTAGAGTGGTCAACCAACTTTTTAAATAGTATATCCAAAACCACTGAACAAATTACATCTGGATTCGAATTATTTTTATTAATATATCCATTTTGAATTTTCTGACTGTTGAGATACTTTGATAAAAGGACTATGAATTTATTTACCGCATCATTTATGAGATGACTTTTCCTAAACTTTTGATGACTGTTGTAATTCAAATTAAAATAACAAATTCGAAAATCTGGCTCGAGTGAAAATTTTTGTCATTGTTATTTACACGTTACTGAAGAAAAAATTAAAAATTCGCAGAGAAATCTTGGAAATAAGTTGGATGATAAAATACAAAATTCGGTCAAATGCTTATTTAGAAATGTCGTTCGTTTACACACTCAATTTATTTAATTCAACACGTGTAAAAACTGCAAAATATAATGATAAATAATTTTTTCATTATTGGTTTTAATATTCATTCTATATTGATTAAATATTTGGTAAATTTAAAAGTATTTTATTGAAAAACATATTTAAAAAGAAAAAAACCAATTTGATGCACACAAGTTCAGTACTTGAAGCTCAAATTGTCACAAGAATAGTAAACCTAAAATCCCTCAAAAATGAGGGTAGTGAAGAATATCCTTAATAAATGAAAACTTGAATTCTGTGATACTTTTCATCATTTAATATCTCATAAAAAATTTAAAGTAATAAAATAATCGATGTTCCATTAAGAAGTAGAGAATTTGACACTTTGCGACTGAAAAAAAAGTTTTATTATTCATAACTGTGATGATGAGAGTAGGTCCATCCAACTGAGTCTATAGGTGATAAGTATAATCAAATTCTTATTATTTTTATTAAAAAAAAAAAAAAAAAAAAATGCACAGTTCAGAGTAAATTCTCTCCTTTTATTTTTCACCATTTCTTCATTGTGGATCGATTATTTTTCAAAACAATAGTCAGTCATTTTTCACATCAATTAAATAATAAATAATTTAAAAAAAAAGATTGCTTTGGAAAAGAATGTCGATCATTTTCCGTATCGATTATCGATTCCTTGAGTCGATTAATTTCAAAATATTATATCGATATTTTTTAAATCGATTATCGATTATATTTGAAAAATATTATCGAACATTTTTCATAATTATCGATTATGTTTCTAAAATTTTATTGATTTTATAGATGGATTATTATTTTCAGAATCGATTATCGTTAATGTGGTATAAGGATCATCAGTCATTTTTTCAAACCACTATCAATTTTTTCATCGATTATCGATTATTTGCCTCTTTTTTTTTTAATTATTTATTATTTTTTATTTGCCTCTGGGCTCAAGTGTGAAGTTGAATTCGCTCGAATTACTGACTCCGGAGTTGGAATCATAATTTTTTTTTTAACATGACTTCGGAGTTACGTTCTGAATCCAAGTTAACTTTTCATTCAGCATTAAATATATTAGTTTATTACATACGATTGGCGATAAATTTCCTATCGATTATCTACAATTTTCCAATTCGATTATCGTTTAATTTGATATCGATTTCTTCACTGGAGAACAAATAAATATCGATAATCGACTATTTCAAACAATTATCAATCGCTCAGA
Organism: Phenacoccus solenopsis; assembly: GCA_009761765.1. Lineage (NCBI taxonomy): Eukaryota > Metazoa > Arthropoda > Insecta > Hemiptera > Pseudococcidae > Phenacoccus > Phenacoccus solenopsis. Next base: position 29,319,704 of record CM019753.1, on the reverse strand, counting down.
AATACTTTAATTTAGCGATCGAATTTCTTTCAAATAACGAAATATCAGGAGTAGGTATACTGCACATAAAGTTGGTTCAATATCAACATTTTTTCAATTTCAAGTTCATAATCTGTCATATTACATATTTTCATTAAAAAAATTCTATATGAGAAATGAAGTGACTTGAAAAATCAACATTTCATGTCATGTAAAAATACATCTAAAATTAATTCGTTGAGGTAATAAAAGTAATTTTGAAATACGCGTACATTTGGTATAATTTCTGAATTTGAAAACTAAACAATCATTATACGGTCAAATAATTCACCTGATAGACAACTAGTGCATGTGCAATACGCGAATACACTTTGAAAGCTTTTAAATGAAACGACACAGATTTAAATCTCATTACATATTACATGCAATTGACACCCCGATGTTTAAGTGCTATCTCCTATCATTCCCCACTTTCCCAACATCATCCACATCAACCACTAAAACGTGAATAAACACCATAAAGATCATTCGGTACATCAGAGAAAACGCTTACTATCCAAACACTACACATTTGTAAACCGCGAAACTCTCAAACAAATTCATGACCTGATGAGAATTAGAGCAATACGATTCGTTTATCGATTCGAAAATCAAAATGTTCTAATTAAAAGCTTGATAAAAAGATCTACGAGCGAAAACGCCTATAGGTAAAACATCCTTATCACTTGTTCGCCATACCGAGCATATAATAAAATGCCTAACACGAATGTTTACGACCGACGACAAATGTACTAATTAAATTAAGCAGATAACGAGCGCGCGTACCCATACTCATATTCATCGCCAACGTAGGGCCCCCTAAGCTCGTAAATCTTTTTGCGTCTAATTATCAAAAAAAAAAGAACGCCGTAGGTACGTCGAATCGTTAACATTTCAAATATACGTACACGCGATTCCGCGCCAAATTACGCTTCGAATTTTACACGACAAAACTAACCCGACGACGGCATGCGGTTACTTCATAATGACAGCCGAATCTAACACGCTTTAAATCATATTACATTTCCGCTCCATTTCGTCGCCTATCTTTTACGACAATTTTGACGTATATACGTTCAAAATTTTCGACGACTTTTAAAATCGTTGCGAAAATTTTATTATTCAAATGCGACCGGCCTTTCGATGCGCCAGTTTTTTCTTCTCTCGAGATTTCCATGTCTATACTCTATACCGGTAGTTTATTTTAATGACCATGAAACCCAGATGACATCTCTTCCCCTTCTTTTCTCTTCATCGTCCTCAATAGTTTGTTGGAAAATTCAAAGATTTTTCAGCCTGGGTCATAGTTAATCTGTGTATAGTTTTAATTCTTTTAAGACAGGGTAATGACCTTTCTGCGCTACAGTTCATTACTAGCGTTGTCATAAAAATTAGATGTGCAATCTAGGTATTCGTATATAATGTAGCAAAGCTCACTTCGTCCAGTAAATTACAGTAAACATGTAACTAATTCATTTTCCATTTTTTAAAATTCGCAATGAGTTTTAAAATAGCGGAGTTCTTCATCAGAGTGAACCTCTAAATAATTTTTAATGTTGGTTTATCAAAATTTTGATAGTGAAAAACTCCTTCTCGGCTTGTGTTACCTTGTCGTGGTGAAGAGGCTTAAGGAGACGAGAGCTCAAAGCACCGAGCATGAAAAAAATCGGATAAAGGAACGGGGGAGCGAGTGAATGGTAGAGTAGCTCGCTCGACCCATAGCGGTTAAAACCCGTGTCCGGCTCCACTGAAGACGAAGAGTCCACAACCAAAAACACTCAGCAGAAGGAAAACTCCGAAAGATAAACCCTTTAGAAGGCAACGGGAAACCACTGAAGTACCTTTTCCAAATTTCATCGGTGGCTAGAAACAACATAGATATGGTCCTTAGTCCGGGGCACCCCTTAAATGGGGAGAGGGCGCTTACAATACCCCCATTGGCCAAAAATGAAGAAGGAGGAGGAGATATGATTGTGGGTTGCAGCTGTAAAGGTGCGTCTACACGAGGATGATCAGCTTCGTTCAGCCTGGATGATCAGCCTGGGATGAATGTAGTGTGGACGTTTGGATGATCAGCCTCGTTGAGCTGAACGAAGTTGATCAGCCTGTCATCCTCAATCGACTTGATGTCGTTCTGTTCAAACGATGATGAATAGTGTGGACGCGACTGCATCATCCACGTTCGCTCATCCAAATATAATTTTTCGCCATTTCACATACAATTTATTGTTCAATGGAATGAAAATAATTTTAATAAGAAAGTTACTTTTTTTGGTCATCTGACCATTTTTCTGAAATTAAAATAATTATAACGCAAAATTTACTAAAATTATGCCCTACTATGTGTTATCTGAAAAAAAAATTTAACATAACAATAAACTTATCATTAATGTATATTTTTTTCAGTAAGTATTATTATTTATTAGTAACAAAATTTTTTTCATAAACTTGACACCTTAAAACACTACAATAATTTTAATTATTTTTAGTAAATTTTTTCATATAAAATATTAATTTCGGATATTGAAGAATTATTTAAAAACTGAATTTATTTTTTGATTACAAAATTAATTCCTAATAATTTTATTACATAATTTTTATTAAAAATAATTTTTTCATCATTTTCACCATTTGAGGGTGAGGGTAGGGTAGAAATTACTCATGCTACCCTACTTTTCACCACCACCGATTGTATTTGTCGCGTATCCCTCATAATGACTGACTTTATTTGGAGAATAACGCGCAAAAACATGTAAAAATGTAGTATTCAACTTTTTTCTCACACATTTTCCTGTAATGTAATGTACCGATTCCTTCTGTCGATGGCAAAAAGCTGAATAAGTGTGGGCGTCGACAGGTGATCATCAAAAGTTGATTAGCCTAAGCTGATCATCCAAGCTGAACAAGCTGATCATCCTACGTATGGACGGACCTTAAGTCATGAGTACGGATTGGAGATCAACGCAACAAAGATCAAGTGGATGATCGTACATAAAAAGAAAATGATTGAAAGTGACCGCATTCGAGTACACGACGAAGAAACTGAGAGAGTTGACAAATTCCCGTACTTGGGTACATGGTTCCACGAGGAAACAGATCAATCCATAGAAATAAAGATAAGAATTGGGAAAGCAAAGACCACGTTTGCTAAAATGAAAAATATCTTCACGAGAAAAGACCTAAGCTTGAACCTACGAATAAGACTGGTGTGGTGCTATGTCATTCCTGTACTATTGTATGGTATGGAAAGCTGGGTGTTGTCGCGCGAATTGGAAAAATATGCGGTTTCCCAGAATATACTTCGAGGAGAAATAAAGGGCAAAAGCAGCGCAGGATGGAGGAAACTGTCATGGGAGGCAGATTTGCGAAGATGGTTTAAATGTTCGCCGGCAGATTTGTTCCGAAACACTGAGAACAAAGTTGCGATAGCCATGATGATCGCCAAATTTCGAACGGAGACGACGTCATGAAGAAGAAGTGAAAAATTTTCGAATTCATTCTTTTTTTGCTAAACTAATAAGATTTGATTCTCAACTTATAAAAATGTCTACCACGATTCCTAAAGCTTTATACAACGAACTTTTCGCCAAATATGATGAAGAAAAACAAAATAATGAAAAATTAGCCTTAGAATTGGAAAAAACAAAGGCTGAATTAAAAGCGATGAGACGATTGCAATGGGAAGTTACTCCAAGAATCTTCATTGACGATGTTGAAGCTATTTATGATACCGAATTTCGACATCAGACTCGTAATACTACGTACCCAAACTTTCCGTCTGACCCCAAAGCTCAGCCAAGAAAAATGGAAATGGTAATTCGTTCATCATGCAAGCTCGCCAAAAATTATTGATATACTACGAGAAGCGAATATTCAGTTTAGAAAATTGAATCATATTGGACAGTGTGTGCAACTGAATGCAAATCAAGTGCGAGAATTCGAATTATTTAAAGATTCATTATGTTTAGCGATCGCAGAGGTCCATGAAATGGGAAGCTTTCTCATTCATGGGGACACCGCTTTTGAATTGCTCCAAGGAGAACTGGAAACGCTTAATGTCTTTTGCCCTGATGATAAATTTTTAGTTCCTTTTTGCGAGCGGTTGCGCCCATTGTGAATCCAAATCACCCTCCAGCAACATTCCGTTGTACTAAAGTTGTAAAGGTGGAATATTTTTATTATGTTACTAAACAAACTTTTGAAAAATCGACTTTTTCAAAGTTTTGCACCACCTCTGAAAATTTACCGCCCTGGGCGACTGCTTATGTTGCCTGTGCGTAAATTTAGGACTCGTAGTAGGGTTGAAAATCAATTCCTCACGGAAGTACTGTTATTTGTATGCGTGTTGTCGAAAATTCAAACTATTACTCGTCATAAACAGGTACGTATTTTTATTCTCATACCTACGGTTGCGCGCGAACAATAGCTGTTACTATTCGACAGTAAATTCGTGAACTCACCTGAAACACAAAATGAAATGTTTAAAACTTCATTACGATTTTATTAAGATTATTATATTAGATAGTAACACGGCGCGTAAACTAAGAACAACGTTGAAACCTAATATAATTTTAATACATCATCGTGAGCGTCCATTAAAAACTAGTTCGCTTCTTAATAACATTTCTCCACGACGATACCGAGAAGAATTACCTTTTCCATCATCCAAGTTCCAACACACATTTGCATTTCGTATATAACTAAAGCTCAAAACTATGCTGTTCCTACCTTCGAAAAAAACCAAAATCGAAATACGACAATTTCAACCCGATGAACTTTCTTTACGCAAAATAATCAATCGTTCACGCGAAAACCTGCCTTTGAACTATACTCTCGAACCTGCGGAGAATGCGTTTAATCTCTTTAGGGCATCGTTCCAACCAATCTAAACTTTCAACCCGACCCATTCGACTTTTAACAAAAATTATCACCCTAATCAACGGAGCATAGACACGTACAATAGTATATTTTCGGCCTACCAGCTTCAAGATGAAAAGTTCGATCGTGATAATAATTCAGTATCTACAACATACTTAGTAAACTGAACATCCCGATGAACGTTCTTTCGGTATATTAAACCGAGAATACAGCCAGAATGTCTGCTTCAACAAACCGCCAATGAAATACATACCGTGTAACAATACAAAGCTTATACGACTTCACTCGAAAACAAAACCAAAAAGCTATAAAAACTTCAACGATGATTTTTCATTCCCACGCGATGAGTTTTATTCCTTCGCGATAATAGTTACAAATGTGATCACGAGTTATTCGAATATTTGTTCCGGTATATTTAATTCTTCGTTTGTTTTCATTTCCAGCGTTGAAGCAACATTACCAACGAAATTACCACCGTATTAACCTTAAACTCGCACGAAGAAAACGTATACCATACAAGTTACAACCGTCAATAAATAGGTTGTCTTGCTTCGAACATACGGCGCGTCATTTCATACACTATAACGAGGCGTTTATACGGTTAAATAATTTTAATACCGCGTAATTACATATTAAATTTAAACGTCACTAATTCATCAACCTATGTAGCTATGCCTATGCTCTCTTAACCACGTTGCAAGAAATTTCTCATCAACAGTTAACAAGTTACATCGCTTCGTTAACCGTTGGGCCTGCTCTGCAAGTTTATGATCATTTCAATTCTGCATGTAATAAGAGTATGCCTTCTTCAAAATTTAATTTCGTGTCAATACGAGAATTCTTACACCTAAGCGAAGCATCTTTTTCTTTTTAGCAGAGTTTTTGAAAGAATCATAGCTATTATGGACTACCTGATTTGGAAAAGAATTAGAGGAGTGGGGTTTTTTACATTTTTGCGTTTCAGTTTATGAAATTTGTCCAACTTTTCTAAAAATTCATTCATTTTTCAAATTTGGTAGCGCAAAGGCAATGCGAAAAAAATTGCTCAAAACTTGGACCTAAGTTTTTTAATTTTATTATTATTATTATTATTTTATTATACTGGGCGTGTATAATTGCCAAAACTTTCCCCACCCTGCCCCGATTCTCCCTTCCCAAATCAGGTAGGCTATAATAGCTATCGTTTTAAAGTTAAAAACTCAGCTAAAAACAGCAACAACTTTGTAAAACTTTAATATGTAAATAATACATCAGATACCGATATTAATAAATAAAAATATTAAAAAAACGTAAGCAGCCATGCCGCATTACTGGAGCTGAGTTTTTAATTGGAGCTTGTTTTGATTTACTAATAACCTTGCTTAACCGTTCATGACTACAGGCCACACCCAATACCAAGTCTGAAAACCCCTAGCCTATCCTTTCCAAAAACACTTACGAAGTTGAATTTGGCACAAATGTAGTATTTATTGCCATGAAATAATCATGTGAACACATATTTCTCAAATTATAACTATTTGAGGGTCCTCAAATTATCTTCAAATCTTGATAATCCGCCATTTTGGATCCATTTTGACTCAAATTTAAGAGGTTATATTCTGGTCACAAACTAATCCTACACACAAAGTTTGACCATTCTAGGCCGATTTGGTGATGAGATATGGAAGATTCATGAAATTTCCTGCAGCAATTTCCCCTCCAAAAGCCGTTTTTTGCTCTAACTCCCCTCCAAAATCACTGAGGAAGCTAAAATCAAAATACGTTTGTCACTTGGGCTCATTTTATCATATGACACAGCAATAAAAAATTTTCGACCCCTCCTGTACCCCCACCACTATTTTAGGTTGATAACCCCGCCTTCCCCCTCCAACATCATGTATGGAAGTGAATTCGGGATATAGTATACAACTTATCCCCAATAACCATATGAATTCATATTAATTACATTTTTACCAACTTGAGGCTCCTCAAGCTCTACTCAAAATTTTGATAATCCGCCATTTTGAATCCATTTTGATCCAAATTCAAGAGGTCATATTGTGGTCACCAACTAACCTCACACACAAAATTTGACCTCTTTAACTTGATTTGGTGGGGAGATATGGAAGATTCAAGAAATTTCATGACTCAAAACTTCCTCAAAAAGCCGTTTTTTGATCTAACTCCTCTCAATATGCACTTAGGAAGCTGAAATTTGGATATGTTAGTATCCGTGACTCACTTTTGCATATGAAATCAAAAACGAAAAATTTGAGCTATTTGCCCTTCTCCAGCCCCCTCAAAATTTGAGTGATCCGCCATTTTGAAATTTTCGAAAAAACAAAAAAAACATTTTGCGCATTTTCAAGAAGAGTTCCTCACCGAATTTTGAGCGAATTTTATGAATACTCGCCGGCGCTACGCGTGGGGGAAAAAAATATATATACCAAAAAGTTGGACATTTGCCAGATGATTACAAATGGTCTGAAACGCAAAGATTTGAAGACCCCACCCTCCCCCGACCTTCCTTTCCCAAATCAGGAAGGCTGTAATAGCTATCGTTTTTATTAAAAACTCAGCTAAAAAAAATAACCGTGCAAAGTTCCGCGTTACCTAGGTGCGTGTCAATTTCGAATGGATACGAGTATTTGCGATCGGCACAAATGAGCAAGCAATATTACAAATCCTAAATTCAAATTCTTGAGCTTTACGAGCTGTTAGAATAAGTTTTTCACACTCGTTACTTAGTACTGTAGAGATTAACATTATCTACAAAGCTGAACAATCGCCCATAAACTCATCTCCAATAACGCAGCATGGGTGTTTTACTTTTTTTTTATTCGTTGTTCGAAATCTCCGAATTTACTATGTTCGTCGTTGAACTCTTTATTAATATATTTAAAGAGAGCTCTCAGCAACAAAAATTCGTAGACATCATTCGCAATCTTCTTCACGACGAAAAATTCCGTACAAAAACTCGACAAAAGTGTTCCAAGATGTAAATTGTATTATGCAGGAGTTTTCTTTCTCTGTCCTTAACTCCTTATACGTTCGTACTTTATCATTATAGTACGTCTTTTATTCATGAAAACGTTTTTCTGCAATTTCTTTCGTGTTTGGCGCTTGTGCACAGTATATTTTCATTTTCTACACGTAAGCGTTGCTCTATACAAGGAAGATGCTGAACAAGGAAATACATTTAAGGAAAGAACCGCATTGTTTGCATACTTCATTCGTAATTATTATGGGAGTATTCTATTGTAAAGTGTTTTCTTCGTCTACGAAATGTTTCAATTTTTTTTTTTTAATTATCGCAAAACATATAAATTCATTACAGGTCTCTACCAACTAGTTAGAAGATAAAATAATTTTCCAACGTCAGACTAATCATAGCAGCTAAGTCATTTAGAAATTTTCAAGATCTCCGAGTCACGAATCTGCGATAAAAAATTTGATTTTGATAATAAAAAATTATTTCTCGAAAATTCCAAATTCTAACCCTTCTATACATGGAACATACAATACACGTATAAGCAATTCAACTATGCAGGTAATTAAACCTATGCGCGGATACAATTCAACTCCAACTCCGAAACAAACTTTAACAACCGTCCAAAAGCCACAAGATGAAACAAAGCTCGTTCGAACATTATTAATACGAGCGAATCCCTTATTCATAAACTCCTACGAGTATTTTCGCACAATGCCACAACTACATGAAGAATGTAATAAACACCTAAACCAATCCAACTTCCTATAACTTTCGATTATATAGCGAAATTCGCCAACTACTTACGAACTATGACGGTCCAACTGAAAGCCATCAATTTGCCCAATTTCCTACTCCCACCAAAACCTGACGATCGTTAAGTCGGATATTAATACTCGTGTACTTGGCGAATATTCGCGCCGCTACCAATTTCAAACTTGGGTTTCACTTTTACATCATTACTTCTTTACAATCGACCTAACTCTTCAATCAACGTCTCGCAGACGATATTCGCTTTTATCACCCCCATATTTCAACCGATCAGTCGCCCACACGTCAAAATAAAGAGAGATTGCCTAATTCAAAATATGTATTATCGAAAGAGAGGATACATAGTACATACGTACCAAAAAAAAAAATATCAAGCGTTTATTAGGACCATAATGAAAACCACAACAGATGAAATATTTTCTTAAAACATTCACTATACCGTGAAAACATTTCGTCGAAAAAATGTCGACGATAAAACAATCACGCAGATAAACTGCATCACCTACAACAATCGTTTTGTGGTTTACTTGTACACATTTTAGAGCGGTACAATTGTCACGGATCATCGATACCGTTTAAATTCGTGCCGTCGAAATCGGTAATTTCATTACCTAAATATCGAATTCAAAACAAAAAAGTATGACAAAATACAGTACTTCTACACAGGATACTTAGACACATAGAGTGCAACGAATTTTTTTTTTTCGAAAATTTATTTGGTTAGTACATTTTTCTTAAAACTAATTAAACTATACAACAGATTTTAGCTGCGACGTTAAATATAAATAAAAAATATTTGATTCAGCGATTGAAAATTGCAAAATGACACCTTAAGTACATTAAGCCTAGAAAATTTCACGCCTCCAGATTAATATTTGTACCCTCTATAAATGGGTCAAAAATTTTAAAAAATGATAATTTTAAGCGGTTTAAAAAAAACTTGCATCTGAAAACCATACTTCGCCTTTTGAACCATAGAAAAAAATTATTTACGTGTTCTCTCAACATTCAAGGGCTCGAAAACCATTTTCAATATACCGTGTGCGCAACTGATTTATTACACATCAGCGTAAAAACTTCTAAGAACTAATTTATATAATTCTGAAATAACGTTATAACTTGAGATTGCGGGCTGATTTATGCTACTAATCAGTTTTATAACATAATTTGATAAGAAATTAGAATAAAAGACAATTCTATATAATTTTAATATTGATTTCAAAATTGTGTAAAACGAATACGCTCGGGTGCAGAGTGAGCTGGGTGCCCTCATGATATTAAAGAAGAAATCCTCATGCCTCCGTATGCACCATTCTTTCAGATCGCAGATCAACGACTCGGTCTATCTGTCGTTTGCTACAATTTCTCGAAGTCTCCTTGCATCTTTGGGACCAGGTCTCCATCACCCAATACGCTATGCGTCTCTTCACCTCCCTATCTTACTTCGAGGAGGACGTCCAGCTTTCATAGCATGTAGGACCTTCCTCGACTTCACTAATGGGTCGAACAGCGGTGTTGTTGCCAGTACTATTGCGACATCTGACATTGTGCAATACCCTGCCAGCGTTTTCAAGGTCACCCACCCCTCACTCTTCATCAAGGTATGCCGGCAGACCGAGCTTTCGCTGCGCCTCCTCAAACTGGCGCGCCGTATATGAGGAAAACTCAGCGACCGTCTTGAGTAGTCGCCTTTTTTACTGTCTTGATCTCCAACACTTCTGGCAACGCACTCAGCTTTCGCACACCACAAAATGCGAGTACAATTATTAGTGGTAGAGTGCACTGTGCAGTAGTCGCATGAAAGAAGAACTCAGCTAAAATAAGATAGGTAATTTTGTTCTGAACTTTAAAGACAAAACGTCGCCTTTGGATACAAAAAATTTTTTCAAATTGCTCATAAGTGATTTTTCGAAATTTTTTGATGATTCGTAAATTTTTCAAACTTTGACTCAATTACGAAGAGTGTGAATATTAATATAGATGGCTGAAATTTTTTTGGTATACTTTTTGGGTAATTCAGAACCACCATAGTACGAAATCAAATCATTAAAAAAATAAGTTAAAAACTAAGCTAAAAAAAAAAAATAAGCAGTCATGCTGCATCACTGTAGCTGAGTTTTTAGTCGGGCATGTTCAAGTAACCCTTTCATGTCTACAGGCCAAAGCCAGTATACTAAGTCGAAAACTGCCTACACTAACCCTTTCAAAATCACTTAGAATGTTAATTTAGAACAAATGCAGTATTTCTTATCATACAATAATCATATGAGCCCATATTATTCAAACTGATCCGCCATATTGGATCCATTTCGACCCGAGATCATATTCTGTTCATCAACTAACCCTACATACAAATTTGACTTTTCCAGATACGAAAAAAAAAATTCATGAAATTTCTACAATAAAAAATTTTCGACCTTGAATGTACAGTGTACCCTACACCACACTTCGAGGTCAATAACCCTTCAGTATGACGTGTGAAGGTGAATTGGAATAATTATAACATACTTTTATCCACCATAATCATATGAGTCCATATTAGATTTTTATAGATTTGAGGTTGTTCAAGTTCTCCTCAAATCTGGATAATCCGCCATTTTGAATCTATTCGGACCCAAATTCAAGAGGTCATATTTTGGTCATCAACTAACCCTACATACAGGGTTTGATCTCTCTACATCGATTCGGTGAGAAGATATGGAAGATTCAAAACATTTCATGACTCAAAACTTCCTCAAAAATCGTTTTTGCTCCAACTCTTTTCCAAATGCGCTTAAAAAGTTAAAATCTGGATATGTTGGTGTCTGTGACTCGCTCTCTCATACGAGATCAAACACGAAAATTTTGAGTGATTTGCTTCCCCTCCAGCCTCCCTTGAAATTTTAATAATCCGCCATTTTGAGGTTTATTGAAAAAACAAAAAAACACTTTTTTTGAATTCCTAAGAAGAAACTCTCACCAAATTTTGATAGATTTTCATCCATACTCACTGTCGCTACGCGGGAGGAAAAATATATGCATATGTACCAAAAAGTTGGACATTTGCCAGATGATTTACAAATGGCGTGAAATACAAAGATTTGAAAACCCCACCTCTTCGACCCATCCTTCTCAAATCAGGTGGGCTGTAATAGCTATCCTTTGCATTAACAGCTCATCTAAAATATTGTGCCTATGACACAGCTTACGCCAAAAAATTACTTAACTCCACCCCATTTTATACATGCAAATATAATGCACACCAATAAAACCGCTATTCTTCCATCGATACTCAAGTATGCGACCATTTGGCACCGGCATCAAATTAAATTAGATAGTAAGCGGTCGCGAAAATACACGACCATCCTACGTAGGTATTTCGCTGATATAAATGCTTTCATTTAAATTACTCGTACAGCAAAAAAAATCCACATTTTCCGAATACCTTCGACGAATAAATGAGCTAACAATTTATAAATACGAATAAAAGTAGTCCGAATGCTTTCGCAGAGCATGGCTCGCGTAAAGTCAACCTTAACCATTCGATGGTGGATTTCCCACACTTCTCAAAAAGATACTCTTTCACTGGGTCAACGGCATTTTTATTCGCCTTCCCACCTTCGTAATTAATCGCTTCATAAAGCTCGTCGTACGTCGATTTTATGCTTGCACAAATGAAAAAAAAATCCAGATTAATAATTATCGCTTTTAAAAAACTTTCCGCTCTATAAAGTACAACTTTTCAACATGTACACGAGAATACACTACGTTAGACAAATAAAATACCACTATATGGTTTAATTAATAAAATACATTTTATAAACAAACAAATTACACGAACCAGTGCGCATACATACGCGAACTAATTGAACCGCTTCCACTCGCAATACGCATCCATAAAGTATCGCCTTTCATCAACCAAACAGCGCGGCGCACGCTTTTAACCGTCGCGTCGAGAATTAAAAACCCATAACGTCGCAGCGGATCAATTTTATTACGTAAACGCAATTAAAATCACACGATTCAAAGACACCCGTTTAACCGCCTCGTTCAATTAGTCGACAACAATGATCGCGTTGAAATTAATTTGAATAATTTAACGCCGTCTCCACCGTTCCATTAACACCGATCAATTAATTCCGACGACTTTTATATCTCGGTCGTCTTGTATCTCGTGTCCGAACAAATTAACGTACGAAGCTACACATACCGCGAATTTTTCGCTCGTACTGGGCCGGCGAAAGTACTTTCATCAAGTCGAAAATATTGTTCTTTCGATGATAAAACTCGAGTCTCCATTTTTGCGTAAATAAAATTTCGATATACGAGTAACCTAGATCCATTTTCTTATTTTTTTTTTCAACAGGAAACGCGCGCTTTCATTATTTTTTCTCTTCATTTGAAAGATTTCAAACTCTCCAGTGTGTAAATCTTATCGCCATAAATAACAAGGTGACGTTCCCGATGCCAATTAATGTGACAACGAAGCTGCGTAAAAATACGAATAATTTTTCCCACCTTCCATTACAGCATATTTCTTTCGAATGATAGGTATAGGCAATTAAACCTATTAGATATATTTTGCGTAAATTTAGGTCGTTTATTTATTTTTTCCTCTACATTTTTTTTTTTTACAACGGTCGTCGCGTTTACATGTATAAGCAATCACGACTCGATGAGGAATGATATGGTGACCGATGCATATAAACTAACTTTCTAATTATCTCATGATCCACGAATGTTCCACGGATTTTTATACTTTCGGCGTATGCGTTTGTAGCATTTTATCGTCGGTAGCTCGATTCATTAGTTTTCACCGTGGCAACCGTTGGCCGTAAGAAATAATTACTCGGTTAGCGTAGTTGTAGATTATACGTTTAACTTGAAAGGATTAATTTTGTGGGAATCATTCGCATCCGAGTACGTATTAAATTAGCGAATTAACACTCGCCATCTCGGCAGATTTCATTCAGCGTTGTTGGTGGGAGGTGAAAGCTCAACATTTTAGCTTCCTACGTGTATTTTGATGGGAGTTGGAGCAAAAACCTGTTTTTGAGGGAATTTTATTTTTGACCCCCACGCGTAGGGCCAGCGGGTATTCATAAAATTCGCTCAAAATTTGTTCAAAGACTCTTCTTAAAAGTGCAATAAAGGACTTTTTTTCTTTTCTCGATAAAATTCAAAACGACGAATCACTCAAATTTTTAGAGGGCTGGAAAGGAGCAAATACCTCAAATTTTTCGTTTTTGATCTCATATAAAGTAGTAAGTCACCCAAACCAACATATCCAAATTTCAGCCTCTTAAGTGCATTTTGAGTGGAGTTAGAGCAAAAAATAGCTTTTTGAGGGAGTTTTGAGTAATGAAATTACTAAAATCTTCCATATCTGCTCACCAAATCAACTTGAAAAGGTCAAACATCGCGTGTGGGGTTAACTCGTTATCAGAATATGACCTCTTCCATTTAGGTCAAAATGGATCCAAGGAGCCTCAAGTAATCATAATTTGAGAAATATGTGTTCATATGATTATTGCATGGCAAGAAATACTACATTTGTCAACTTCTTATGTGGTTTTTGAAGGAATAGGGTAGTGGTTTTCAGACTCTCTACACTCCATTCTACACTCTTTCAGATCTTGCGCGATGATGAACCATCAATTGAAAATCTATTTACCATTTACCTTCCTGAAATTCATAAAAGTTTTCTCCAACACGTGATTACCTTACTGTGCATGCGTCTTAAAAAAAATAACCTCTAACCACGAACTTTCCTTTTAGTTCTTACGCAACCCGCCTGCATCGAAATATGAGCGTTTTTATTCAAATAAAATGTGTATTCAATTACCTTAACACTATGTTTTAAATATTACGAATATTATTTAAATAAATAAATTACGAAATCTTGATATACACATATGTACTTGACGAGTAAAATATACATCAGTTACAATTAAACAAATATTTTTTCAATCCTTATCACTACAAATGTGATGTCATAAGGCCTCCAAATTGATAAGAAGCCCTCGTTTTAGATACAGACATACAGGTAGCACTGGGTGTGTGATGACTAGGATTACAAAGATGAAAGCTAAATTCAGCCGAATTTTGACGAAAGTCAGATACGAATTTGAAGTTTAAAAAAATTAGCTTATTTCGGCTTCGGCTTTATTAATTCCAGAAAAAAAACAACAAAAAACCCTAATTAGACTTCAAATTCATGCCGTTTCATTTCAGCCAACGAATTGATTCAAATTTTCAAAAGTGGTAGAATAAAAAACGAACTTTTTATAAACAGCGAATAAAAGTAAAAAATCATCTTTTAAGGCAGATGACGAAAGTTTTGAAAAGCTGAATACGAAGTTGAAAAAAAAATTTCCAAGCTATAAACCAATCAGAAGTTTTATTTTTCAGCTTGGCAACCCTAATAATGATGTCGAGAAAATTTACATTTTTCGAATTTTTTTTCCTTCTTAAAATCAATAGAATGTGAAAATATAACAAAAAAAGTCAGAAATAATTTTGTCAATAGGTAAAAATCATAAATGAATTTTTTTCTCGTATTTTTCGAACGGTATCGATTTCAAGGAAAAAAATGTTCGAAGAACGCAAATTTTTTTCTCATTTTTTGAAAAAAAAAATACACAAAATAGATAGTACTGGCAAAATACAACAAAAAAAGAATAATAACAACGTGCAAAAATCTTCCATCTGTAAAACTCAAAAAACCACTATCGATTTTATTAAAAAAATTTCACAGAAATTTCAATTTTCACAACCAAACGATGACGTCATCAATCAAAGAGCTACCTATGGGGAAAAGAGAGGCTTCCAGTGTACCTCTGTTTTACACCTACGAATAAATACGCTTCAGAATAGCCAACGATGTCTAGGGAGAGGAGTATTGTGGATTACCCTACTTTAGTCCACAACGTACAAGGTTCATCTCACCTCTTTGAAAATTGAGTAAAAAAATTTCAATTTATTAGATTACAGCTCCATCTTGAAAGAATTTACTCGCAGGGGCGTACCGAGGACATTATTCAGGGGGGGGGAGGAGGAGGGAGAAAACCAAAAAATGCCAACTAATACTATGAAATTTTACCAACTGTTGACCTTTTTTTTTTTTTTTTGCTCCGCGAAAATAAGATGTTAAATAAGATGTCACAGTCTTCTTGTTAATCTTCAAAAAATGTAAAAATAGCTGTAATAATACTGCGCAAGTGGTCAAATTTACCAACTTTCCAAAAGCCAAGGGGGGAAGCTCCCCGCTCCCTCCCTTCTTTCGGTACGTCCTGTTTACTCGTGTGAGAAAAAAAAATCATAAAAAAATTCAAACTTTGATGCTCATGCATGGAGATTATTCTATAATTTTTTTTTTTTAATATGGAGAGCCATCTGCCATCTTGACAGTTAAAGTAGATATCTGAGTAATTTTAAAACAATGATGTTAGAATTTGAAATTTTCAAAAATAAAAAATAAATATAATAAAAATTTAATTTCGTATAGTTCTAATAATTTATACTGAAATTTTTAAAACATTCTTAGTATGATTACATTATAGTTAAATTCTTTATTTTTCGTTCTTACTCTCGTTTATGGTGATTAGAATTATAACTCTGATATCTGGTATTACTAGTATACGCATTAACCGAGAGGAGCAATACGCATTTCGTTATATCATTTTAAATTCCAATTTTTTCTTTCAATTTCAAGCTGAAAAAGATAGACGAATTTTCTTCGATAAAAATACAATTTGAATTCATTTTCAATCATTTTGTTGACTCGAGCTAAGCAAACACGTTACAAATACATTCGTTACTAATACGTCACATTAATTGCACAAATTACTCCTCCATTAATTTTCCATCAGCATTTCCGCTTCAGTTATAACCTTATCACGATCGCAATCGAATAATAGATAAATTCTACAATAATACGCAAGGAAAACAAAAAAAACCACGTCGTCGTCGTTCCGACCACACTCGACCGAATAAAACCAGAGTCAGCCTATACACCGATTCAATGTATAAACAAAAGCTAATTTATCGCGTACGTATTCGTATAATCGAAAACAATTGCCAACATTGAAAAATGTTTTTCGAACACTGCCTAATGAAACATCGTTAAATTTATACAAAGCTTACAAAAACAATAATGCCATACAAATCAAAAACTCTCATATATACTTCGCCAGCTAATTAGTAAACCCATTAAATCAATAAACCTTCCGGAGCTTCGTCCGAATCAACAAAACTCGATGTAATTTCAAAAAGAACCACTACCGGTACAGGAAACCCGGAGAACATCAAAAGAAGTATAAATTTATTAAATAAAATGCTTTACATTTCGCTCACGTGAAACGGAAACGAGCGCCCTGGCATCAAAAGAATCTCCATAAATGAATGTCGACAGTCGAGCTTTGGGTCTGGGGTTTTTCTTTTTCATCCGCCAAAAGGTTCATTTTATCTTTCACGTCCACCGGTGGTTTAGTGTTACCATTCGGATGATAAGTAGGTAAAAAGTTATTTAAACCGAGTACAAATTACATGTGCATAACCGACATATTAGCTACGTGCGCTCGAAAACGACACACGGCAACTGTAACCCCTAAAAACCTATACTGTGCTATTAAAATTACTACGCACAATAGGAAACCGGAAATACACACGCGAATTAACGCCGCTCTAATGTTTTTGTACTTATTGATTCGGCGTAATGCGAATTAAATTTCCGTCTATGATTAACTAGGTTTATGAGACGATGAATCAGTGAATACCAAAATACGCTGGTATAAGTCGAACGTCAGTTTCCATTACAGCTCACGTATATGGAACGCTAGACGAAGAAAATTAATAGCATATAAAAACTATTAAAATCGAAGAATTGAATTTGCAATAAAATTTTATAGATATTGCTCAACCGTCGATACCTATATTCATCTCCGAATTGTGAAACGTCAATCTTCGTGCTTAGTGAATAAGCGATTTCAAAATACAACGTTTAATTACATATACTTGAATCATTCCAACGACCAACTACGTTTGAAGTTGAGTAGAATTTTATACACATTGACCTAAAAAAATTGTCGCTATTTCACGCTCCTAATCTCGAAATCATTTTGAAAAAAAAAAAAAAAAAAAAAAAGAGAGAGAAAGCATCAGAATGGAAAAATAACTCCTAAATTATCCGAAGTCTGCTGAAAACAAAATTCAAACGAAGTATACAATAAAATGGATCGAAAATTGCAAAAAATAATTTCTTCAATTTTTTTTTCAAGTATAATAATTACGACAAAAAAGTCTTTTACAACCAAAAAATGTTGAGAAATTTTCACGAAGAAATTAAAAAAAATTTTCATTACTCCGAGACCTTCAGTATTACAACGCTTACAAACTTTTAATTTCGAACTTTTGTGCTAGGTAACTTTCGAGATATAAGAAAACTAGAAAACTTTTGAATTTTTTCATGAAAATATCTACACGTCTTTGAAATTGTAAACGGTGACTTTTTCATTAACTTCTTCCTCTTACCATAGACGTTGAAGGCAATTTTTTTTCATTTTCAATTTGAATATCATATTTAAAAAACTTCAACTCTCTTCATCAATATTTACCACCCACCTAACCACTAACAGACGTTGAAGATGAACATTTTTCATTAATTTCGTAACGAAAATTTTTTAATTCCAATCAACTTGCTTTTCATTCTTAAATACCGAATAAATTCACCTAATTCAAATCATAAATCAGAAACAAAGGTCGTGGAGGCCGAGACCGACTCATCAACATCATCGTCATCCGACTCTGCTGACATTCCCTATAAATTACCAAGGATCGATCCCAAAGTCCGTCTAGTCAAAGCAGATAGTGTTTCAGTTGCGGAAAAAAGATCTAAAGGATCAGAAGTACATTCAACCACTATCTCCGACGAAGATAAAATCCGAGATATTTTGTTAAATTTGGAAAGAATTTTAAAATTTTTCTTCCTTGAGAGAACGGAATTTAGTAAACCGTATTTTCAAAATATTTTCCGCGTTTTATTAGAATAAACTAACTTTTCTATCCTTTTCTCAACGCTGATATTTTTTACACATTGTCGTAGTTTTTCCAGCTTCAGAAAATATGTGTTGAGCATAAAAATATTCGTATAACTTTAAATTTCATTGTATATTTTTTGCAGAATGTTTCTAAATTTTTTTCTTAAATATATTTATTCGATTATTTATCATTAATTTATAATTTGAGAAATGAGTTTAACATAGGTGTTTCAGATGATGAACGTGTGAAATAATTACATTGTGGATAAGTTGAATATTTTCTAGAAACAAGTTTCCCTTTGAAAAATAATGCAGAAAATGTGAATCTTATTTCAAATAATCTTGAGAGCGTTATTATTATGATGGGTATTATAATGTAAATTGTCCTAAGGAATTTTTTTTCGCGTGCGAATGTTCAATCTCGAAAAAGATCGGATTTATCAACTTTTGAACTATTTGTTGGACTTAGGAAATTTCTTCAACTACGTACATTCTTTTCGTATTCGTACGGAATAGTATTTCTCACCAAAGTAGGTAGAGTATGAAACTTTGGTTAAAATGCAAATTAACAAGCTTGATAAAATCGTCCAATTTACCCTCTCACCTACCTTCATCAAGTCCTATAAACGGTACCTGCTATTATAGTTAAACGTACACTATCAGATGGCCGACAATCTACTCTTCACTTCTTCCTGCACCGGGCGACGGAAGGAAATGATAGACTAGGTGCATACAGCATAGCATGACCTAACGTGACCTTTGTTATATATTTTTTGATTTATCCGCCAACACAGGAAAAAATACAGTTAATTTTCGATGTCTGATTAATTCAAGACATTTGTTATAAAAACGCTACTTTTTATTACCAGTTCAACGTACCCGCCGATCACGACGAATACAATTTTTTTTCTATAATATCCTGCAGTCGAGAATAACATACCTGTGTAAAATTTCGTTCATACTATCAGGGCAATTAAAGAACACGAATTATTAGTCGTACGAGTACAATTTAAAATACCAGTATACATCTAGTCACATAGGTTGGTTTAATCTCTATTGAGTTTTTTTTTATCGATATGCCTACAAAAAAATGTTTTCATCATGCGGTATGTTTATCACCAAAACTTCCAATTCGAGAATCATTTGTAACTTCGCAACGCTACAATCATCGATAATTTTTATAATCTCGTTACAAGAGTGATAAGGAAAATGTTGTGTTTCTTTTTACTTCGTTGCGTTAGGAAAATTATTTTAAAGCGATCAAATCGATGAAAAGAAATTTCGCATTGTATAATTAAATACATATTTGTATAGTCGTTTAAATGCGATGTTAATTCCAGCATAACAGATATTTTGCTTTACCATGATTTACACAACTTTAGTAACATACAGCAACGATATTCGATATAATAAAAAAAAAAAAATACCACATATTAATAATCTAACGAAATATCATAAATCGTTATCTCACATTTGTTGCTATGCTGGTTGCACAATATTGGAAACTAAAAATTTAAAATTTAATAAGCTCCGATGTATTCTTCAACGGCGAATTTATCATTTTAGTATTCGTATTTCTTCTCCCTTATCAATCACCATACGTGTTATCACCAATTCACCATACAACATAATTTCGAACAAATTTCATTTTAGTAGTTTTTCATAAAAACCATAGTTATTACAACTTCCCACGGAAAAAAGAATTGAGAAGACGGAAAGTCCATCTTTGAGTTTCAGACAATTATTTGGCAGTCATGGGACAAATGTTGATCTTCCTTTATACATATTTTTTCTTCACTTCGTAACGCAAAGGTGTGCGCATGACAACTGCACAAAATTAGTTGAAGGATTCTTTTTGTGAAAATCCAGAGTTTAATTCGCCTCGAAGTAACATTTCATTCAAGCTTCGAAAAAAGCGAGAGGAACCCCCAGTTTCAAAATTTCTGATCTAAATATTGCATGATGAAATGAAATAAACTCTCCCTTCCTCCATCCATTCACCTACCTTACACAAGTCCGGTAGACTGTAATAACTTACTAGTTTTTCATCGAAAACTTTATTCTTTCTACGAGAATATTCTTGCACATAGAGCAAACTTCCATGTAACTTACACTTATAACTTGCTAGAACTTGCTAGCATATTTTTCAAATACTCTTCTCTTCATGATTACATTGATGCTTTAGAGGAAAAAAGGCCTATTGATAATTTCACGTGACCATTCAAAACTTGATTCATGGCAACACTGTTTTCGTAAGCAATTCAAATGTCGAGTTCGATTCTTCTAAACTAGTTATTTTTCGTGAGTTCAGTTCAGCCCAAAGAGGAAGAACATCAAATCAGCCCTAGATAAATCGTAAAAACAGCGTTGCCCTCGGCTAAACCTTTGAACGAAGTTTACGTGAAAAAAAGAGGGTTGATTGTCTTCAAAATGTGCAAGGGCTAAACCAAAAGTCGAGTGGTTTCATACAATAGAGTGAACTGAAATTTCCAACGTATTTGAATTTCCGCTACTAAGTGAATTTGGTAGGGAAATCAAATCAGAAAAATCTTGAATCCTCTATACCTACTTATCAAATAATCTAAAAAACACAACCTTTGTAAGTAGGTTTTACTGGGGAATAAAATATAGTCGCTTGAATTTGGCTCGAAATGGATACAAAATTGCGAATGATGAAAATTTAAGGAAAGCTCGAAGAGCTTCGAATATTTCAGATTTAATATATCTGGTCTCATATGATTTCTGCGTATGAAAAGTACTTAGGGGGATATTTAAGGGGCTTCGAATATTTCAAATTTGATAAGTATAGGCCTATTAAATTTCCTACCAAGAAGAAGTATTATAATATACTCAAATTCACCTTCTTAGGTGATTTTGAAAGATCAACATTATCTGACGATCTGTACAAGCATCTTCAAAACCAACAGTTTCAGCAATGTAAAATGGCTGCTTACGTTTTTCTTCTCGTAAATCAAGCGTAACAAATGAAATTCAAAAAAAGGTAAAATATCTCTCAAGAAAACCCAATGGAACTTTTCATTTCGAAATTCGATGTCATCAAGAGAAAATTTATCTAGCAGCTACAAAATCTGATTTTCGTGTCTTTCCATCTCGTCCTTCAAAAAATCGAAAAATTACGTTTTCAAAGATGAAAAATAATTTTCGAGCGGAACTAGTCCAACAACTAAGATACCTGTATACCACACATATACGTGAACAAATACCCATCACCCATACGAATAACTTTTCTCTAAAAGTATGACGAATTTCATTTAGGATCAGTACGATGCGTCTGAAACTTTCGAAAAACTTTCAACATTGAACATGACAGCATCAGATGGGGAAAAAGTTTTGGAACCTGAAAAGCTAACACAACTATCTCACGTGAGAGATTTTATTCCATCAAGGGAGAAAAAGAAATCATACAAACATATTTCACGGCTTACAGTTTCACAAAACGATACTCGTATTTTAATTACAAACGCTTGATTGAAATAACGATTTTAATTAAAAACACGATTATTCCGCGCAAAAATATTTCCTTAGCGAGAATACCTTTCGTGAGGTGTTGACAAATTGAAAAATCTCACGTTATGTATCGTCGACGCCGACTACAAGAAGCTAAATTCAATTCGAACTTTTCTCTACTCCCAAGACGTCGCCAATATTCTTGCGAAACTTTATCGTCGCGATAATTTTCACTTATCCGATATCCACAACACACAAGGCACTCGAAAACCTTACAATTTACTGTACACCTAAAATTCTGTTCGCATCTGACCTACAAACCAGAAACCCGAAAGTTCTCGAACACCGAGTCGCGAAAATAAGGTCAAAGCGTCAGACGTCTTTATATGCATCCGAACTCCGCATATAACACCTTTACGTTTACGCGGAGGCCAGCGCAAAATCGTAAAAAAACCTAGTACCATCGTACGGTCTAATTCGAAGACGAGCTACTCATTTCCACACTTTTTTCTTTATAGGTTAATATTAACACCGAAAAGCTTTTAGATTTCACTGCTACATTTCTTTACAAACCATAACACATATTAATGTCGAGCGAAATGACAATGTATCGAAGATTAGACACTTCCAGACGACTGTACCAGAGGTTAAGGGGAAGAAAAGGAATTTTTTTTTCAGATAACGCGCACGACAACCGCGTAACGAAAGTGACCTTGTCAACCTTTCGTTTTCTAGGTCATTATTACTATGAATACGGCATTTCTTCGTGCTGCTGTAATACACGCGCTCCCGAGTTTCTCGACTGGTCCGTATGCGTCGATATTTACTCGAACCATGTTCAGCCGAAAGTGTCACAGGTTTAGAATCGCTTTTTTTCGATATTCCAGTGGGATAATAATTCGTTGGTATTCTTACCGAATGTACTTGAGTACTTTTTGTAACCTTAAAAAATATCAATATCCGAAACATACACGTAAAAAGTACACACGTTTTTTGGCAAATTATTCGAAATGACTAGGAGAAAAAATTTCAATTAAAATCTTCTGCCAAGTGGAGAATCGCATTCATTCTTACACAATTATATCAAACAATCAAAATACAGTACCATTCGACTGACCAATGTAGAATGATGGTGTAAAAAAACAAGAAGTTGGAACTTTATAAACTATAAACATTCCTCTTCAATGTAGTATTATTGCGAATAACTGAATGTTTAATGCGTAAATAGCCACAAACCTTATTACGCATTCATTTGGTTGCGTCGCAAACCGAAATTTTGTAACTTTGTGAACCTTTTTCGCTAATTCCACTCCTTTTAATAAACAAAATTTTCTTCTAAACAATGAAAAATCGGTATGCAAAATGCTTCAGCTCCAATTCGAACTTTCTCCAAAATGATGAATGCAGAGATCGAAGGTCATCAAAAATTTCATCGTTATTTTCAAAGTCATATTCCATATTCTCAAAACAAAAAAAAAAAAAAAACAAAACAAAACAAAACAAAACGTAAGCAGCTAGAGTACATTACTGGAGCTGAATTTTTAACTGCGGCTTGTTGAGATTTTCAAATAACATTGCTAACCCCCTCATGCATACACACCACATCCATTACAACGTTTGAAAATCCCTACTCCATTTTTCAAAACCACTTAAGAAGTTGAATTTATAATAAATGTAGTAATCCTTGTCATGTAATAATCATAAATATGAACCCTTATTTTTCATACTGAAGCAACTAGAAATCCCTCGAGTTATTCGTAAATTTTGACAATTCACCATTTTGGATGCATTTTAACCCAAATTGAAGAGGTAACAAACTAACCCTACACATACAAAGTTTGACCTTTCCAGGTCCATTTGATAAAGAAATAAAGAAGATTCATGAAATTTCTTATAATAATTTCTCCGCCAAAAACAGTTTTTTGTTACTCCCCTCTAAATTTACTTGAAAAGCTAAAATTAGAATAGGTTAGTCACTCGGACTCATTTTATCATATGACACCGCAATAAAAAAATTTCGACATCTCTTGAACTCATACCACATCATTAGGTCAATAACTCCTCCTTCTCCCTTCCAATATAATTTGTGAAGGTAAATTTGGAATACAGCGTACTTCTTATTCCAAATAATCATATGAGTTAATATTAATCATATTTTCACTAATTTGAGGCTCCTCAAGCACTCCTCAAATTCCGATAATCCGCCATTTTGAATCCATTTTGACTTCAATTCAAGATGTCAAATTTTGGTTCCAAACTAACCCCACACACGAAGTTTGATTATTCTTGGTTGATTTGGTGAGGAGATATAGAAAATTCAAGAAATCTTATAATTCAAAACTTCCTCAAAAAGCTATTTTTTGCTCTAACTCTTCTCCTAATGTAACTGGGAAGCTGAAATATGCAAATGTTGGTGCCCATGACCTACTTTTTCATATAAAACCAAAATCGAAAATTTCGAGTCATTTGCACCCTTTCAGTCTCCCTCATAATTCGAATATACATATCATATACATATATATATTGAGTTACGTATAAAAGTTGGATCCCTCGAAAAACAGTGAAAGTTGGATCCACCTTAAAAAATGGTTGTAAGAGCTATTTGCCTCCAGCAAACAATTAAATGTTATTTTTCCTTTTTATGAGTGAAAAAAACACATTAAATCGATAATTAGAATAGAAGTTAGGATAAAAAATTTAATTGGAAGTATATGTGAGAGTTGACTCCATGCTTCCAAAAGGCAGTTATAAGTTGGCTCCATGAGAAAGTGGATACCGTATACGGAGCTGTATATTTAAATATACATTTACAGAGAAAGTCGGCTCCTCCATCCAGGTATGCCACTGGATAGAGGGCGCCTGGGCGAAACTAATGCATGATTTGTGAAAGTCAGCTCCATATACGGTATTCACTTTCACATGGAGCCAACTTATAACTGCTTTTTTACATAGCGGGAGCTGACTTTCATATGTAACCATAATTAATATAATATATATATATATATATGAGTATACGTATTCAGTATCTTGTGGTGCCCTTGTATATTTTGAACTATGAGGCGCCCAGCCATATGCCGGGCACCACAAAGAAAATGTCTTTCAAGGATTCTATATCGGGCACCACAAGGTATATATACTATAAACTCCAGTATTTATAAGGGTTTTAATTTTTAATATATAAATATAGTCGTTGTGGTGCCCACCTCTAAAACTTCAGCTGTGGACTCAGAGGGGTGAGACGTTCATTTTCTGATAGTTTTTAGCTTAAAAACCTTGTGGTGCCCAATTTGGGCACCATAACGTTAAAAACGGGCACCACAGTGACTTCGTATGCTTAAAACGGGCAGCGCCCAGCCATATGCCGGGCACCACAAAGAAAATGTCTTTCAAGGATTCTATATCGGGCACCACAAGGTATATATACTATAAACTCCAGTATTTATAAGGGTTTTAATTTTTAATATATAAATATAGTCGTTGTGGTGCCCACCTCTAAAACTTCAGCTGTGGACCAGAGGGGTGAGACGTTCATTTTCTGATAGTTTTTAGCTTAAAAACCTTGTGGTGCCCAATTTGGGCACCATAACGTTAAAAACGGGCACCACAGTGACTTCGTATGCTTAAAACGGGCACCACTATGACTAAAATTATATCTACCTAATTACAATACTTCGTTGCACTGGTGTCAATAAACGCACTTTTTAAAACCTGGTTATTAAATGTACTCGTTGTAACCAATATATAAATGACGATATTTGTTGTACGTATCTAATAGTGTCAGTTTTAAGAACGCTGTGAGGGGGGGTATCAGTTCCATAAAGTGAAGTGAGAAACGTATGTTAAACTCTTTAAAATTACGAAAAAAGTTGATATGTATCAAAAAAAGTGTTGGAATTATTTCCGCTTGTTATATTTTTAATCAAAAAAACACCTGATCACGTAGTTTCCTTCCCCCGCCACTTTAAAAATGTTTTGATTTTGGCCCGAAGTTCGTCACCCTGTGATAAGCACTATTTTACTTTCAAGAACTTTTATCATTTTCATAACTAGACATTCTAAACTACAGCTTTCAATTCTTTCATCTTTTACAACATTTTTTTTAATTCATCTTCAGAAAATATTTTTTTGAAAACTCAACAAAATTTAATTCGCTTCTGAGGGACTTGGATAGTGAGCCACAAAGCTCACAGCACGTGTTCAACTACGAATGAATTTTTTTTACGATTTTTGTTCAGAATAATATTCATTAATGTAATAAAATACTCGAAAACGTGATTTTTTTTAGTGACCGTTGGGGGAGACCCTATTTCCAAAATTTTGAGAATTTCACTTTTTGGTTTTTCAAAATTACAGTTACATGTTTACTCAATTAATGAGAATAAAACTGTAGAATGATCTTTAATAGTTTCCAAGAAGCGTTGTTTATAAATTGCAATGATCTGTTGGTGCATCACATCCCAAATTCCACTCGCTTAACACGACAGGAAACAAGAATAGACATTTTAATTTTTTGTGATTTCAATCATAAAATTTGCGAGCACTTATCAGAACATCTAGCCATTATATTTCTCGATGGTCAGTTGAAGAAGTCAACACTGCATATACCAGAAAAAGACATAAAATCTCGTTTCGAACATAAGAATGTAAAATTATATGATCTTTTACAGTCATTAATAATGTAAAAACCTTATGTTTGATAAGATTTTCACCAACACAGTTGCCACAAATGACATTATGTTGTCTGATTACAAGCAAATTTCTGGTCTTATACGCGCTCTTACAAAATATTACAAAAATTAACTTTACGAGCCACTTAATCGAGTTCAATGGAAGAAAAAATAACCGCCGATAATTTTCGAATTAATTTCACTGAAAACACATCAAAGAAACCTGCGGCTAACCTTTCCACCGGTAAAGATAATCTTCTATTCGACGTTCGACGTGCGACTGGCACCGAGCACCGGTATAATACACACAACAGGCTGGAATAATTAACTCTTCGAAAAGATACATTTTCATTTCACCAACAATGCGGGCCTTTCCACGTATGTATCATGTATATCGATGGTACCCGAGAGAAAGGACCTAGCAATTACATAACTTGCGTAGGTATTAATTTAGTCGAACCTTTTAGCTGTGATTTATTTGTATCGTGAAAACAAAAACAACAAAACAATGATTCGTCCAATATTTAATTGTATTAATAACACGTTGTCTTAGTGTTAGGTTCGAAGCGTTCTTTGTAAATTTTAATCATTTTATTCTACAATGGAATAATATCGCCATAAGAAAGCGAAGCTTCGTTTCAAACGAAATGAAAACTTTATAATCTTTTAAGAAGCCTTCGCATCTATAATTTCAAACGAGTTGCCTCCGAAATAACGACGTTGTGTTTTCCTCGCGTTAGAAAATAATATCGACAAAAAAGACCAGATTTTGGTGGCGCAAAAACAACGCCTACTTTTCACCGATTCCACGTAGGTTGCGAAAATTTTCACATTTTTTTTTCGTACACGTATTTTCAATCGAAACAAAAGTCCTACTTTGAAAATCTCGTAAACATGACGTAGATATTTCTCCGTTTATTAGATACTGCGAACTTATTCTCGCCGTTGTAATCAACGCTAGCCTAGTAACCATACGGGGCTCATTCTGCAACAACGAATACGCGGAAAAAACCGTTCTCGTAATTTCGAGCCGAAGACAAAAGTTGAAATATTGGCGGTTAATTTTTCTTTTTTTATGCTTCGAAAAACGGTGCACCATTATTGAGTCTGTAGTTTCGAACGATGAAAAATTTTCTCGCGATAAAAAAGAAGGGGTCGAAGCGGAATAAATACGAATATTAGATTCGGGTTAAAAAGAGGCCGAATTTTCCTTCGTTTTATGGCTCGGTCGGGTATAAAACGCCGGTTGAAATGAATACAAAATTCGCCTTTCAACTTCGCTCCCTCGGAGGAAAAAAGAGGAAAGCGAAAACGTAGGTAAGTATTTATTAGATTCGCGCATTCAAAATGTAAACACCATTTTCGGCAGAATTTTCAATTTCTCTTTCGATTCGCCAAACTTTTTAGAAGTTTTCCCATTTTGATGATGAAAAATTAACAATTTCGAAACGCTCGACGCGGAATATTCCCCTTATTTCGTAGGCGGTATTTTCGAGCTGGACAAGAAAGATGAATGAGGAGGCCAGATGGAATTAGTCGTTTATATAAGGTGTCCAAACTTCAACCGAAAACTTGAACGGTGAGCATATTATACTCGCTGAAGGTAATAAAAAAACTGTAAGCAGATATGCATCATCGCTAAAAGCGAGTTTTTAATTAATGCACGATCAGCTTTAATGATAAGGCTGTTATAATGTTGTCCAGGAAACAAGACCATTGTGCTTGTAAACATCTCCTCATAAGCTATTCAGTAAATTTATTTTTTTTTAATTAAATTATTTAAAAAAATTAATTTTTTGAAAATTAATTTATTAATTTACTTCAATTTCGAATTTACTTCTTCTAATCATGAACGACAAACCGATTACTTCTCTAATTCTTACAGCGCATTGAAATTCTAAGTCTAGCAACTTCCTTAAAAATTTGCTCTTTGCTTCAACTCCCACGCAAATTTACTTCAGAAACTGGAATTTGAGTATATTGGTGTACTTCTTTTACTTCATAATATATCACCATCAAAAATTTTATGGTTTCGAGGCTCTGTTTAGCCATTTGAATCGAGTGAACCGCCATTTTGAATATAATTAAAAAGCTGTAACTCGGGAGATGGAAAAATCATTTATACATCGAAAGAATTTCAGAAAAACCTTAATGAATGGATTTGTTTTTTTTTTAACGCATCCATTCGATACATGAATAATATTTCAACAAGCCCAAAAAAAATTCTTGAGTCAAAGCTTCAACTAATTCTGATTCATAGGTGATCGATTAAATGTTCATATTTCCTAATCTAATGATGGAATGGTTGCATTAATACTAAAACTCGAAAAAATTAAACATTTCTTATCTACGGAACTTTATTAAATAATACTTCACACAGCATTATTGCTCCTTCAATTTTCAAATTCGATCGAATCAACATAAATAATCAATTATGTTTGTCTCTTCAAATTTTACAAACCAGCGTAGTTTTTCAGATGCATGAGACACAAGGACGAGTCTGACAGGGCCAGGCCCTTTCAAAAAAAATGTTGACAAGTTCAACTTTTTTCAAACAATTTTTCATTTTTTAACAAAAAAGAAAAAAGAAAAAAAAAAAACGTAAGCAGCCATGCAGCATTACAGGAGCTCACTTTTTAACTGGGGCTGGTTCAGATTTATAAATAAGATTGCAACCTTCCTCTGTGTACAGGTCACGCCCAATACCAAGCCCAAACATCTCAACCTTATCACTTCCAAAAGCACTAAAAAGTTAACTTAGAACAAATGTAGTATTTCTGGAAGATTAAAGAAATTTCACAGCTCAAAGCTTCCTCGAAAAGCTGTTTTTCACTTTAACTCCTTTCAAAATGCTCTTAAAAAACCGAAGTTTGTACACGTTGGTGTTCGTGGCTCACTTCTTCATGTGAGATCAAAAACGAAAAATTTGAGCAGTTTGCTTCTTCTCCAGCTCCCCTCAAAATTTGAGCGATCCGCCAATTTGAGGTGTAAAAAAGTACGTTTGCTGCATAGGTTTTTATTTTTTGTTGAGAATACCTTTTTTGTACAAATAAAAATTTTTAAATTAATGAATAGTAATTTTTACTTAGGTATGCTTGAAATTTTACACGTCGACTTTATTCTCTAACTGCTAACACCAGCCCCCCCCACCCGTTTCATTAAACAAGTTTGCCACTATAATAACTAGACCCTTCTGTGCTCACTGATAAAATAATTCTGGTTCCATCACTGATGCGACAATTGGAATGAAATAAATTCAAAGAAAACAAAAATTCACTACTTTGGGTGTCGCAACTCTAGGCTCGGATCCAGCAGGCGAGTCACCGAGAAAATCTCGGTGGGCCACGAAGTATTTGGACCGATTGAGGTAACAATTGGGCCACTTTAATTTCCTAACTTTAATAAAACCACTAATTTAACCGTTTCCTTTTCCGTGCCTCTGGCCTTTGTTGTCTGTACATTCTATAAATTCATAATTTGAAAAATGAAAGAAAAAATTGGGCCGATTAAAACTAAATGGGCCACTGAAAATGGGTTTCTCGGTGGGCCGCTAAATTCTTTTATTTCTGAATAGAGCCCTGCGGCAACTCTTTCAAATTCGAAGATAAGCTATATGGATATATGAAGTTTTTCATTACTCTCAACAAACATTTTAATAATTTACTGGCTTTCCAGTCAGATTTTGAACACCTTGCAATTTACATTCAAGGTAATTTATGCATCGACAGAATGATTAGGTGATTAGGGCAACTGTAATTATGACGACTTCTCGAACATATTAAAAATAAATGACCGTCAACCGTTTAGTATGTTTGCTAAGAAGTATAAAAATTGGTTCACATATTCGTAAAACAATTAGTATATAATAAGTTGAAACTTCGCATAAAAACAAAGAAAAATTTATAATCCGCTCCATTCGAATTTCACCATGTTGTCAAATGTAGAGTATCAATACGATATTTCATTTCGAGTACTTCATCTCAACTTCACCATTGTTTGGAAATTACTGTGACAATGACCACATAACGCAGAAGTTTTGAGATACCTTAATGACTTTTGTTTGCATTTTAGTCAGGCTCCAATTAGATGAAATGGACTCCTTTAATGACATGAAAATATCTTCATTACTATACCTCAAGTTCTACGTTCAAAGGGGGCTTGCGGGACCGAATCAGAAATAATATTGCCACTGTATAGGAAATTCCTTCACGTGAAGTTTTCATCAAACCTGTATCTGTGCTAAACCACAACAATTTGTTCAATCTTAAGAAATAAACAAGCCGCAAAATATCGATTTACATATGCTCTAATTAGGAAAAAAAACTCAGCATTACGTACGTTCGCAATTCGCAAATTATAACATTCAATTGTTTCCAATCAAATAGTCTCAAGAACTTTTATCATCAATTTCAGATACAAGTAAGCATCGATTCGTAAGTTGCTACAAAACATTTTTATTCGAGTGGTCATGTGATGATGTTTAAATACGTCAATATGCGATAATGAATCGCGTTTCTGATAATATTCAATTTCGTCATGATTATTATTCAGTCGTCTATCTTAAATTATCACGCAAACGGGGAGTTTCAAATAGATTCACATAAAAGCGAAACTACGTAAAATTTTTTCGTATCGTTATTCATGGGTACTTTTCCCAAGAGCACGAGCATAAGAATCATGGAGTGAAAAAAAATCACTGAAAACGATCAAGTTTCGAATTTTTGATAATGATGAAACTTGAAGCTTATCACTTCTTATCGAAATTAGGAACATATTAAAAACTTAATCGTTTCTTTTTGATAAGATATTAAATTAGGAGAAGTCAAAAACTTATCAGTAAACGAATGATTCAATCATAGTTTCCAACTCCACGATCTACATGTAGAATCACTAAATACGAAAATTTATAGAATATTTTCTCATTTCAGGATGAACACTGAGCGAATACACGGTATATATCATAAGTAAATAATCTTTTTCAGGTGTAAACAATGTAAATTTGGGAAAGGTAAATACACCAACCGTTCGTATGCACAATGAACTCAAATCCAAGCATTAATGAATCTGTCTCTATAACTTGGAATTAGAAACGAAGTAAATTACTTCAAAATTATTTCACACTCACCCAAAGCACATTTCTCAGCAAACCACCGCATTCTAAAGAACAAAACCACGCACTATCAAATTGAAGAAACGTTCAGTGATAAACTATTAGGACAGAACTACTAAATAATCAACAACACGAATTTGACGATAAAACAAATAAATGAATAAAATTAAACACGTGTTTGCGGTTTTGAGTAATACAATGCACGTCGTCAAAGCTATACAAGTAATCGATCGTGAACGTTCTGCCACACAACAACAAAAATCCAAACTGAGAAAAAATATGAACTTCCAAATACAAAGGCTAGCTACGATGGATGGGTAATTGCATGGTAAACCATGGAAACGGGACGCGGTCCGAGGAGAAGGGGAAAATGATGATCGCGCATTCTACCGACTTCTCTTCACACACCATTTCAAAGATGAACCTACACCTAGACAGTAGACACGCGGTAATGCGCGGAAAGAGGGGAAGGGAAGGCCATGCACTCTGTGCGCAAGTGCAGGAGTAATGTCCGATCAAATGATGAGTGTTTTTGTATTCCTTTCTTACTCGTTGCTTATATTGCATTTTTTTTGCGGACTTTACTTTTCAAGTAAATCCGCTATTGCGTTCACTCAGTTTCTTTGTTTGTTTGCTTCTTTCTTTCTTTATTTTTTTTTTCTTCGCGTTCTCGCGCGATAACTCGGTTAGGAGTGATGGAATCGAAACCAAAGTCGGAGGAAGGGTTGGGGTGTTTTGAGTTCTCGAGCTGATTAGTTTTTGGACGTAATCGGACGTGAGTTGGCGTGAGGAGGCGCATGTCAAAGTTTTCTGGTTCTCGCGCGATAACTTGAGTAAAAGTTGACGGATCGGGATCGAGTTTAAAGTTGGAATAAGGGGGGGGGGTATTGGTACTCTGAAGCTGATTAGTTTTTGGACGTGATGAGACGTGAGCTTGCGCGAGAAGGCGTGAGTTGAGCTTGTTTGTGTTCTCATGATAAGTTGGGAAAAATTGAACAGAATGATTAAAAGATAAAAGAAAGTGGGGGAGTAAAATAGTTTGAGAGATTATCAGTATTATGAAATGATCGGACGTGAGTTTTGTGTGAGGAGGCATTTGTTGAGGTTTTTCCATTCTCCCAAGATAACTCGAATAATACTTGATGGATCAAGTTCAAAGTTGGTGGAAGGGTAAGGATAGTGATGCTTTAGAGCTAATTAATTTGTGGGTGATCAGGCGTGACGTGGCGTGAGGAGGCATGATTCGAGATGTTTTGGTTCCCGCATGATAGCAGGAAGGAATGATTGAGCGTTATAAATGATCAGATATCTAATTTATCAGAACGTGAGATGATTCAATGAAACGTGACGTCACGGTTTTTCCTTTGGGTCAAAAATTTATCAGAATGTGGTGGGAATGGCTGAAAGAGTAGGTGTAGTAGTCTTGAAATCAAGTGTTTCTTGGATGTGAATAGATGTGATTTGGCATGACGTGACGGGGTTTGAGTTGAAAGCGATCGACACCAAATTGGGAGGATAGATAGTGTATGCAGACTTTCAGCGATTATTAGTTTTTCAACTTGAGGAGGAATGATCTAACCAGAGACGGGCCGAGCCTTGGCACTCGGGGGGGGGGGGTGAAAATGTAAAAATGCCGACTGGTATTTTCAATTTTCCGACTACGATTAATTAATTTGTAATTTGATATAGGAGCAATATCACATTTATATTTACCTATGAACTCAAAGAACAAAGAGAAGCAACTAAAAAAATCAAAGAAGCCAACATCTGCAGTCGTTTTTCGAACTGCCCGAGGTGTGCACTGTATAAGTTTAATTATTTATATAAGATAAAAATGGATATTTCTGCATCATTTTGAATTTTAGTGAATAAAAACGAATGTTGAATTTTTTAAATTATTGTAAATTATAAATCATTAATTTGGGATGATGGCTTTACACTGCTACACACATTCCACCCTTCAAAGTCACGAAGTATAATTTCTTAAGATAATACAAAAATCAGAAAAAAACAAAAATGTTTTTTAAATGCAAAACTAAAAATATAAAGAATATCTAAAACTTGATTTTTTTCAAATTAAAAAAAAACGAAAGGAAATTCAAGAATTGAAGAAAACATTGATGGGAAAATGGATAAATTTAAAAAAAGTCCATATTACAAAACAACGTAATAAAATAGAAAAATTTTCATAAACGAAAAGAAATCCAATAATTACAAAGCAAAGAAGTTGGAAAGTCTAAAAACTAAATAATAATATTGTTAAAAATGAAAAATTCTGAAAACTAAAAAAATGCAACAATGAAAGATATCATGAAAAAAAGAAAAAATTATAAGATGAAAACAAATGTATAAAAATGGAGTAATGTTTCAAACTGAAGATAATTGCTAAAATACCGTGCGATTACTTTATTGGAGCACCCCAAGCGCAAAAATCTTACCCTCATAGAAATAAATTATATATTTGAATGATATTCGCAAGAATAAATGCCATAAATAAAATTTATTTAATGCTTAAAAGCGTCTATCGTAGAATAAAATGCAAAATTTTAAATTAAACATTTGTTGTCAAAAATACACATAAATGTATTGAATTGTTTCACCTTTAGCTAATTTTGTCTCTTTGGGTGCTCGAATCAAGTAGTCACCCGGTATAACGAAAAAAAAAAATGAAAACTTATAAATCGAGAAAACCCAGATTCGAATAAATGAGGGAAAAATGAAACCAAGGCGATAAAATGTTCAACGATTTAAAACAAACAATAAAAAAAATTTTAAATGATGAAAAAACAATAAGTTATAATTAAAAAAAAATATTTTATAAAAAAAATAATAAATTCAAAAATATTAAATAGGGTTTTTTTTTTTGTTGAGAATGAGAAAAGTTGTTATCACTCAAGGGACTTAGTATTTCTCTAGTTTCCAATTCTCTAGCATTATTTTGAGATAAATTTAAACCATAATTATAATATCAACTGAAATTAAACTAAAACAATATTAATTTTAATGGAACATCAGTTTTCATTAATCTCGTTCCTTTCCGATGTTCAATTTCTCCTTCTCAGATGGCGAAATTACCACTCCTAGTGTAACCGAAATTCGGGAAGAGTGAGCAAAACAATGCGCAAATACATATGTTTCTTTTGTTTGATTTATTTATTTATTGTTAAATTTTCGCTGTTACTGAGACAAGTGAAATAGGAAATGTCGAATTTTTCTCAGGTCGATTTGCCGACTTTTGCCGACTGCGCAAAACCTTTGGTGGGTGGATGAGCAGTGAGCACCCCCAACCCCCGCTCGGCTCACCCCTGGATCTAACATGAGGTCACGTTTTTTTGTAAACGTTCGTTCTCTCGCTGTAACTAGAGTAAAACTTGATAGATCGACTCGAATTTTAAAAATGAGTATAGTCAGCCTTCGAACCGAAGAAGGAGGATAAGAAGAAAAGTTGGCCATCCTCGAAAGCATGTCGAACGTGAGGAAGTATAATTTGACGTGAGGTCACGTTTTTTTGGAGAAACTGTCGAAATATTATGGTTTTTTTAGAGCTGTTTGAACGTAAAATCACCTGACCTCACACGATTCCAAGTTTTGTGTTATATGAAGATAAATTACGTGAGGTCATGTTTTATATGATACTTGATAAAATTTAGGATAAGTGGAATTGGTAGAACTTTTGAATTTTATAAAAAATTTTTATTAAAAAAAAAAATAATAAATAAATTATTCTAATAACATTCTTTAAAATAGTATAATTAGTAAAGTCCCCTTTTAAGGCACTCTAGTATCTTCTTGTTTTTCTTTCATCTTTGTGAAGGATTTTGTACGGCGTTAAAATTGTGGTTAGAGAATTTGTTTTCGTTCGTCTGTAATATTCTTACAGTCTCTTTGCGATAATATAATAAAAACCTATACATTATAAATTTGAAAACGGGAGATGAAACGAATTCGACTCACAATTTTCCAGCATAGTTGGTAAATTTTTGCGAATAAAATAAGTGTCGCGTCGGCCTGAAAAATTATCACAAATTTACATCGCCCTATTTATTATTGGTTTTACTTTTCGAAGTAGGTTTGAGTGAATTCATCTTTTCACGCGTTTACGTTTCTCACAATGTTCCAGCATCCAGTAAAATAAAAATAAAAAATAAGATAAACATCTTTGAGTACTTATATCATGATAACAAAAACATGAAAAAAAATTATAGAAATTTCTTCGTTACTGATTTACATCGCATAATACCTTCTTGTGTTTAAACTCTTAATTGCGGTAATTACACCACATTTACTATACCCGTATAAGTACCGCTTCACGACGGAATTAAACCTCCGTTTATTTCAAATAGATGGAACATGTAAGGCAGTGGAAGTGGACCATACTGGAATGCAATTTACCTGCTTCGTCTACTGTATTGGAATGTAAACTTGTCCGCGAATTATAGTATATACACTGTCTATTCCAACAACTTCTATTTAACATTGATAAACTATCATTAGCGTTGTTCATTATCATAATATTTATTTTTCAATTCCTGTTTCAATATAGCTACGAAGAAATTTTTATATCGGCGCCGACAACAATACTTTCAACATATGTCATTAATTTTCAACTTAAGAATCCTTATAATAAAGATGACTAGATGTGGGTAATGGCATAGATGAACATAATATCGTTCATCTATGGTAATAGGTACCTATGTAAGCACACCTATAAGATGAATAAATGAAGAATAACGTTCACTTACCTCAGATGAAAAATTAAAAGGAATTACATTCAGTATAGGAAGTCAGCTATACATATGAGCACATATTTTGCATTTCTACGAACAGCTGAAAGGTATTTATCGCGAAAAAAAGGAAATGTGTTTTAACTATTAAGTAACATAATTCATGTAAACTGATGTAGGCATACATGATTGTTATAGTTTAGTTTTGGTTTAGTCGTTTCAGCTGCAAAACTTATCGTTGATTAAATTTCACGAATGAAAAATAAGTTAGGTGAAGTACGATGAAATATCGATTATCAATTCAAATATACCGAGTGACTACTCGATTCGAGCACCCTAAGCGCAAAAATTTTTCTCTCATAGAAATAAATTACATATTTCAATGATATTAAGAACAATAAATGGCATAAATAATATTTATTCAATGCTTAAAAGTGTTTATCAATGAAATACACAATTTTAATTTATACTTTCATTGTCAAAAATACATATATGTTTTGAATTTATTCACCTTTTAGCTAATTTTTTCGCTTGGGTGTTCGAATCAAGTAGTCACCCGGTATATAATACCTTGCAGCCAATTAGCCATTTAGGTTTAATTTAAGAAGTATAGTTATGAGATGGCATTATTTATATACGTGTGTATTTGAAAAGGAAAAAATATTGGAAAAATGTTTTCATTAAATCAAGACATCACTTCATAAACATTAAAAGAAAGTGAAATTTTAAAATTGCTTTGCCGCAGTAATATCCTGTAATACTGATATTGCTGAATTGCAGAAAATCTCATACACATGTATATTAAGTTTGCGAACTAACACTGGCATTTATAGTGTATCTAACATAACTTCGTATGAAATTATTTGTTTCATAAGCATGAAAGAGAATACAGCTAAATTGCGTGTAATAAAGAAAAATGGTTTCTAGTAACGAAGTTACCCAAAATATTCTACAAGTCAACGCAGTAAGTTTTTCAGCATCTAGGTACACCGAAAATACTTTGAAAATGCCGAAAAGTTGGGTACCATATCATACATTTTGATACACACCAAATATCAATATAACCCTCGCAAAAATTAAAAATGGATAAACTTTTTCCACGATCCTTCCCATGTTCACAAATTGTAGATTCCCATCTTCTAACGGAAGTCGATTTTACCTATTTCATTTCGTTTCGAAAATGTAGTTCATTAAATACCCAGAATAATCAAAACTTCATCTACGAAATACGATTATCGAATATTAAAACCTTACTATCATTGAAAATATTCAATCAAAACGGAAATCAGTTTTTCAAATCAGGAATCTTCTTTCACAATCATGTCTACCTATATAGCATAGATGTAGAATTACATTGCTAATTAATTCTAATCAGCAATTATATGAGAATGAATTCAAATTTTACGAAAAAATTACCGATCGGTCAGAAAATAATAATATAGGTACTTCTACTTAACTATCTTTCCCTCAATGATTCATACAAACTGTAATAAAAATTTTAAAGTAAGTACACGGATGCATTGACCTTTAGTTATTGAAATTTTTACAAAACTATACACTTACGATCGATTGTTTTCCTACCCAAACCTTCACAAAAAGTATACAGAAATACTTAGTCCGCTTACTCATTTCAACAATATTGAAATACCCATTTTAAACATAGGTATCGCGCTTTCATCAATCAGTATCAGATAGACGTACTGACCTTTAACAATATTGACAAAATAATCGTGCAATGACAAACTGAATAAAAGGTTGACACAAAATACTACGAAGGCCTATTTTTTGACGCACTCGAAAAAGTATTAATTCGCTGCGTGCAGCAAGTACATAACATAAGGCTGAAAAACTTGAAAATACCATTTTCTGCGTAACATGGCATCTTGTCATTAGTCTTGAAATTTTATGCATTCAAATTTAACCTTAGAGTTCAAACGTCTACATCACGAAGATGAAGTAATTCGAATTCGTGATAAACGTGAGATGTGCTATCAATCAATCGATGATGATCATGACATTTATCATCGTGAATATTTTTATACTCTATGAAATTACAATCCACGGTCAACGCCAAACCCCAAAAAGATAATAGTATTTTTTCACCTGATATAAACTACACGGTATCGAATCCATCATAATCATCTAACTGCGTGTGCATGTATTAATATACACGAGTAACCAGTACCTACTTTTTACGAACCTCTACTTATTCTTCTTTTCAAGGACCGTAACAGTAATATTACAAACGAACGAGTCATTTATAATGAAAATTTTTCAACTGTAAACCATTTTAATTGAAAAAAAAAAGTAAAAAATAATAAATACTTATATTCAAATACGAACAACAAACAAATAAAATGAACAAAAAATAAATAAATAAAACTACGTTCCAAATCATTCGACAAAATTACCTACGGATATTTTTCGGTATTTGTTGATCACTACAAGACCGACACGTACACTGCACGGGGATTTTAACATCTTCAATGAAGGAATACCCATCTTCGCAGGTAAGAACAACCTTTTTAATTTCATAGCTTATTCCAGCACAACACTCACACGTATTAGCGTATTTAGTTGTTTCTAAAAAAGCAATGAAGAACATAGATGTAATGTTTGCGTTGTAAACTGCATTTTTTGCAGAAAACATGAAATTAAATTTCTATTTATTCACCTATGTCATAGTATGCAAATGTATTACATTGACCATTGCATTTAGTAAATCCATAAATTTGATCAGGATTAGTGCAAGGGCCGTGAAGTGCATCAAGTTTGTTGATTATTTTAATGGTATCATTTAAAGGCATAGAAACAGCTTCGCAATTATTAACGCTGGAGTAAGGTGTTTGCATGCATTTAGGACAGCAGCCATCTCGAGATATTAATTCTTCTGGACAACCTGTTATATTCATGCAAGTTTCCGCAGATGCTATTATCTGAAACTGTCGGTTAAAAAAATAAATAAACAGATTTATTAGTATTATAGTCTGCTACGTCTAATATCGATTACATAAGAAAGTAGGATCGATACTCGTAGACCTACAGTAAATATACGTATAATATCACGACTGGTACAAACCTCTGGGGTACATTCGTATTTGATACAACCATTTTCCGAAGTCCAATTTGTTTGTGGATAGTGTAGAATGTGTTTTTCATCGACACAAGCTTCTTGTACGCAGCGTCCGCAACAAATATCTTTATTTGAAGAGTCAACGTACTTCTCACCCTGAAACATAATAGAAAAATTAAAGTATGCAAAAATTGCATTTTTCACGCTGATATTCCTCGAAACCAACTTCAAAATAACTTACAATGCCACACGTGATATTACATAACTGAATAGTTTGTTGAATAGAAATTTCTTGAGTTTCTTCATTTAAAACACAACTCATGGTTTTGCATGGATCTGATTCCACATTCCAGGAACTACCAACCTACGAGTAAACATTTTCTTTAGAGTGTTAACTTATTCAAATTTAATTTTTAATTTCGATAAACAAGAATACAATTTAACATTTTATTTATTTGTTCAAACTGATGCTCGGTTCATATGAATTATGAGCAAACTAGATTCATTGAAAAAGAGCGAATGAAGGTAAAACGAAATTATTAAAAATTACTTCGTAAATCAAATCGTTTATTTTACACGCCACTCTTTTGTAAGATGGACAGCAAGTTCCGAAATGGTACACTGGTTCCATAACAAAGCTTTTCGTTTCTGGAGGTTCTTCGCAAATCATTGTATTACAAATGGCATGAGGTAATCCATCGCTGCAGCTACATTGTTTACAAGGACCATCGAACCAACTATCACCAACCTACAAATTCAAATGTAAATCAGTAACAGGCCTACTTAATTAACGTATACAATAATGAAATGAATTTCTACGTCATCGTGGTTTTTACATGTTCGGAATGTCAAGTAGAAAATGAAAGTTACGCGGATACGAAAACAAAAAAATGAACTGTGACTCTAACAATGAATGGAAATAAGACTACCCATAATGAAAAGAAATAGTTATACACGCATTATTTTCATTTTTACGCGAACAGCGGTGCATGGCGGTATTTTCATTTTTTACATTTCATTGTAAACATACGTAATATCTAATGAGGTCAAACGAAAAATATCCGAGAGTAAATAGGTCTATTATTTTTGCTCCATTAATTATTTCGAGGTTTTTTGGAAATGCAGATGAAGCGAGAAAAATTTTAAAGTGTGTTACGAAAATAATAAAGTATGAAAAATTTTAGTTCGTAAAAAAAAGTAAGCAGTCATATTGCATTGCAGGAACTGAATTCTTAAACGAGGCTTGTTCAAACTAGCAGATAACGCTATTCACGTCTTTATACTCAGTACTTACACCCAGTATTGAGGCTAAAACCTCCGACCTATCTTCTTCGAAGTCACCTAAACAACTAAATTTAGCGTTTGTAGCATTTCTTGTCCACAGGAATTACATAAGTTCATATTTTTTTTCCTTCTTTTCTTTAGTTTTAGTTTCAACTTTAGTTAATTATTCATAAGCTTGAACCACTATGATTGTGTGAGGGAGCACTCAAATATTCTTCAATATAAAATAAAATTTTGGATCTATTTTGACCGAAATTCAATGAATTATATTATTCTATTACTCAACAAACGTAACATACAAAATTTGAGCTTTTGTATGCATTTGGTGGGGTGATAAGGGTCGATTCAAAAAATTTCCCAATGGGATTTTTCTTTCAAAAGCCATTGTTCTCTCCAAATTCACTTGGAAAATAAAAAATTTTGCATGTTAATCTTTTGGGCTCACTTTGTCACATGAAAGCATCACTGAAAAATTTTGAATTTCATTTATCCTCACCACATTTTGAGTACAATAAGCAAGCACGGACTGGCTTCGAAAATACTATTGGAAAAGTTATGCAGAAAATAATGATTTCAATGGTTGCCTCAACCCCCCACCTCCATAACTCCAATTTTTTTTCTATAATAACCTGAATACTCCATTATTCTATAATAGTTTTTTTTATTTATTGTGAATTTTTTCTTTCTTTTTTCCCCCATGGAGGAAGATTTCTCCACGATAATTTTTTAGTTTCAAAACACAGAATTAAAAAAATTTGAAAAATATTTTCTTCAAGTCGTTTTCACCGAGGGTAGCATAACTTCGTAAGACATAACATGTTGGAATACCTAGATTTTGAAATCCTCGCCATCGCCACCTTGAATTCGTATTTTTCTTAATTTCATGATTCAAAACTTTTTCAAAAAAACATTTTTTGCTTTAACTCTGTAGAAATTCACTCGGGAAGCTGAATTTTGAATATGTTGGTGTTCTTACTTTACTCAACCATGCTATATTAAGATAAACAATTCTTAGTTTTTGAGAGTCCTTACAGCCTCTCTCAAAATTTGAGTAAACCACCATTTTGAGATGATTAAAAAATCTTTCACTAAGTTTTAAGTCATTCATACTCGTTAGCGCTAAGAATGCAGGAAAAGTTTATAATATGAAAAACTGAGCATTTGCCATATGAATACAAATAGCCTGAAGTGAAGATTTCAAGAGATCCCTCTCACCCTTTCATTCTCAAATCAAATAAGCTGTAATATTATCGTTTTATATTAAAAACTCAGCTATAAGCTTCCTTGGTAGGTATACGTAGGAAATGTTGGAAAATATTTTCCTTACTTGTTTGAGTTCTTTATAAATTTCTGACGGTAACCGTTTCCGCGTAGTACCATTATATTCGGCTATCCATTCGTACTCATGAATGCACGTATTTGGTGGAAGTTCTAGATTAAAAAATAACAAATAGAGAAAACTAATGTTAAGAAAATATGCGATGAAAAACACGAATACAAGTATACAAATACCTCGTTTATAATTATTAACGAAAATTCAAATAAATCACTCGTTCATCTTACCAAATACCTATATCAAAATTACGGCAATAACCTCATCACCATTAGGTAAATCACAACATACCGCATTTATATTCCGGACAACATGCATGACTGTTTTTGATTTCATGCAGTACGAAGAACGGTGGGCAACGTAATGACTCTGGGCACGTATTCGCATCACAAGTAATGTCAATTGACGGACAACAACCTTCTTTTTTTTCTACCCTGATCATTCCTGGTAGAAGTTCAATGTCTTCGCTGTTATCGATTGAAGGACATTCTTCGCGAGGGATGCAGGCTGTTGAAAATAAAAATGCATGTATACCTCGGAGAAATCGTCTTTAGTTGAGAACTTGATAAAAATAATGAAGTACTCACTGCAAATATATTCAGTGCAGTTATTAGCGGTAATTTCCATTTTAATGAATTGATCTTTACCGCAAACTGGTTTAATAGGCTCACTACAATTTAGAGCGAATTCAGCCACTGAAACATGTTTTAAAATTGCTTTTGGTAACAGTGACCCGTGGTAGTATTTTTACTCATTGTGCAAATTTAATAACCGAGCATTAAGCGTAGCATTTTACGACGGTATTAAATTTAACTTATTTTCAACTAATAATTAGGTATAATTTTAATACCGAGTTACGTTATAAAAAGACACGGATAGAGATTATTTTAACTTACAAAGGTGTACTACACTTTCTTACAATATCTTAATGTAATATCGCAACACTATACACCGCCATGTTATTCTTCGTCGAAGTTTTAATTTATGGCTTTTAGAAGTTTACTATATAAAAGCATGTTATCGTCAAGGAAGTGATATTCAGAAAATGCAGATTATTTTCTTTTCGCTTAAAAATCTCCGAATTATATTACATTTTTTTATGTACGTAGATTGCGAGAAATTTCAACATTAATATTGAAATTTGTTATCGCGTAATTTTAAATAATAAATAAAAGAATAAAAAAAAATACATCAATGTCCTTAAAACGACAATGATGGTTGAATTACCGCAAATGTGTTTTATGCAACAAGGATCATCGTTATTGTTATCAATTTCCGCTTGGAAGCCTAATGGACAAATAATATCTCCTGCGCATTGTTTTTTCTCACACCTAATACTTCCATCTTCTAAGCATTCGCATAACGAGCAAATGTCTGGCTGCCATTTGTCACCGATATAATGGTCATTTTTATCGCAAGGACGGCATCTGACTTCGTTTACACAAATACCATTTGACAGAACCTATTTTTAACCATACGTGCACAAAATTAATTTTTCTCTTCTACAAATAAATACGGATTTTCTTTTAATTAAAAAAATACCTGTCCTGATGGGCAGACACATTTCTCC
Source organism: Phenacoccus solenopsis (assembly GCA_009761765.1). Classification (NCBI taxonomy): domain Eukaryota; kingdom Metazoa; phylum Arthropoda; class Insecta; order Hemiptera; family Pseudococcidae; genus Phenacoccus; species Phenacoccus solenopsis. The sequence continues at coordinate 29,275,824 of CM019753.1, read as the reverse complement.
ATGAAAGGTTCAGAACAAACGGATCGGTCTTCTTTAAAAACTTGATAATTTTCACAGGTCACTTCACAACCTATACTACAAGCTTCATATTCAAATCCTAAGTTTCAAACGATAAGTGATTAAAATCATTTATTATATTGAAGATTAATTTTGTTGTTGTTCATAATTACAACACACCTTCCGGACACACATAGGGGCACAGATTTGCTGAACGCCATTCAGAACAGATACCATTTTTCTGGCATTCTTGAGCATATGATTCCAAAGCGTAGCAATGGTCTATTCCATTGCATGAAAAGTTATGGCATAAATCAACATACTTGATCGGATCAACAATTGGATGGCACTAATTTAAATGTGGAAAATTAAATTTTCAATATGAGGCAAAAATAAAGTTTTTAGGTTATGGGGTTACGTGAAAGAAGTTCAAACCTGGCCGAACAGTTCTTCATTTAAGAATAAAAGACAAGGATCATTTTCAGGTGGTGCGGCGCATTGTATAGTGAAGTTTTCAAATGATGAAACTTGTTGAGAAACTTGACTGCAGTTTCTTTTCTCGTTATCTGTGAGCAACGATGAATTTAAAGTATTTTGCCTCCGTATTGTGAGTAGGCAACTATAATATCATTTCTCTTATTCTTCATAGCATATAATTATTAGAGTGGGATGAATTTCTTTTTTTTTTTTTTTTTTTTTTTTTTTTTTTTCAAAAAGCGAATGAGCACTGGCCACAATTGTTGCTAAACGGCTTCAAAAGAACGTCATAAAAATTTCAGCTTACCAACTCAAATTTAGATTCTCAAAAATGAAGTTAAAAATGTATCAAATCCTCAAAAAAAAAATTTAGAGAATAAATTTTTTTCACTTGCCATATTTTGTCTTCCAAAGACTTGAAAAAATTTTAGTAGACAATTATTTCTTAAATGTGGGAGGTGTAGTTGTTTTTACATTTTTTCAAAAAGTAACAATTTTGGTCATTTTCAAAAATTAACGAAAAATGGATAGTTTATCGGTCGTGCGACAGTATGGGCTTAATTTAGGCTTTCTCAGACTCAAGGGACAGAATATGCTTAACTTTTGTTCCACAGAGGTTCCTAAGTTCGGAGTTTTTTGATGCTAAAACATCTACAAGAAGTCACTTGGAAGCAAGAATAATGTGATGTTTAGGGAAGCTTCGTGAGTAAAACATCTATCATATCACCCCTCTTGAGTACGAAAAAGTCCAAAGTAAACCCATACCGTGCACACGATCAGTAAATAACTCTTTTGTCGTTCATTCTGAAAGCGAACAAAATTTATGCTTTTTGAAAGAAATTCAAAAACGATTTAGAATGCCTAAATTATAAAGAAATTGACGGTTTAAATCTTTTTCAGTCTTAAGACAACAAAATATAAGTTTAGGGAGGTAAAAAATTTTCAAGTGCCAGAAAATTGTTTTTTTATTTTTTATTTTTTTTGCATTAAACATTCTGATTTCATTTTAGGGCTTCTAAAAATTGAGTTAGGGAACTGAAATTTTTATAATGTCATTTTGAGGTCATTTAGCAACAAATTTTTATCTACATATATATTAATTATATAAATTCTTATTTTAAAATTAAATATAAATAAAAAAATTTTAATTAAATAAACTATCACTGCTCCTTTATTAAAAAAAAAAAAAAAAAATACTGCCCACCCTAGCACATACATAATATTTCCCCACATACGTAACTGAGCTAAACAATTTTTTTTAATGATCACCTGCTGAATATTCTGTACGCCAACTTTTCAAAAATTCTTTGAAAGAATTGGCAATTTCTCCAGATGGTTCTTTTATGTCATCCGTTTGATCTCTATTACATGATCCTATTATTTAAAAAAAATAATACAAAATAAATTGATAAATATCAGTATGCAAGCTTTTATCACTATTTTCGGAAAAATTTTCGCCTACCACATAAACCTTCCAGCGTATCGGAATACAAATGAGAAGGCAACTCAACAAAAAAACCACGATTATGAGACATAAAAATAACATCCAGCTGCATCGAAGGTATAGACAATTTGGCAGAAATTCCAGGCGATTCGGTAATTTTCAAAAAATCTGTGACGTGAGGAAAAGTGGTAATGGTGACGTTGTCCAGCTTTACTTTAACCTGATAAAAAATATTTTTCATAATACAATTTAGATAAGAACGAGCAAAAATCTAGCTATAATTACATACGATTTGACCTCTTTTATTATTTTACCTTATTTAAATCATTTTCAGATTGTGCCAATAAAATCTCTTTCTTATTCGCAATCACAGTGATACCATGGGGGCAAACACCTTTTAAATGAGGGTTAACGCAAGGAGCATTTGTTAAAATCACCTTAAATAAGTCAAACTCCGAATTAAAAAAAAAAAAAACAATTGATTTTTATCAAATGAATCATTTATCTCCATACTTTCAATTCCGAATTTTCATCTTTCGTGCTTTTCATTTGTAATAAAATATAAGAAGAACAACTGCCATCAAATGGAATTTCCACTTGATCAAATGTTGTATACTGCGCAATACCATTTCCGTTACAAGCACCTGCCAAATGGAACACGTTAAGTCGACAAATGAAAATATAAATAAAAGAGATTTCATTTTTAAGACGCATTTCACTCACAATCTCGACATTCCGTCGGTTTCAAACAAGAATTTCCTTTCCTCACCAATCCGTCGGGACAGTAACAACCGGGAAAACATTTGTTTTCTATTTGAGGACATTGGTCTTTTTCAAGCAACGAATCACAACTAGGTTCGCACTGCCGATTGTAGCATTCATGGTATACGAATGGCGCTGTACAATTTACCGCTGGAAATTCAAAAAAAAAAGAGGTAATCGATTTTATTGTTTGATAAAAAAAGCTACGAGGGTTCGTTTTAACATTGAATTAGGCAGCTAATCAAGCGTTAACTTACGACAATCGTATTTAATTCGCCAAGACGAAATATCAACTCCGGATTGTAAAGACAGGCATTTCGAAGCGAAATTTTCCAGTACTTGACATCTACATTCTTCATCAAATTTACTCGCCGAATTGGCGCACGTACATAAGGATTCCACACATTTTGCAACATAATCATCCAATTTCATCGTCAATCCACAAACATTAAAAGGCTCTGTCCTGTATTAAATAAATGCGGGTTTTAGATTCGCTTAGGATGTCTCAATCCGAAGAGATATTGTTCAACCAGTGGCTTAACCTTAAAATTATTTGGGAAGGGGGTAGGGGCTCATGAGAAACACACACAGACACTTATATAATAAGTATTTTTAAATAGTGAGCCGAAAATTCCTTCACAATTTAAAACATATAATGGCAGAAAATTATTGTATTTTATCACGATTAATGCATACGTTAATGCGTATGATTAAGATAGGTAACCAAATTTGTGAAGGAGAAAGTACCTACATAAACATAATATGAAACACCTCCCAGTTTTCTTTTCTTTCCAAAATCTAAGATATTAGTTGGGTCGTATTTTCAGACCAAGAATTTATTCATGTCAAAAATTTACTTCCATTAAAATATACGGTCCACAATTCTTGTTTTTTTTTTTCATTTTTTGTTAAAAAAAGCATTCTTGATATTTTGTTTTAAACGCTTACCAATCTTGATAGAACATCTTTACTATAATTTCAATGGTTTGTGAAATTTGGAGGCACTTGAGTAAAAATAGGTAAGCATTTCTTTGCTTTTTTCCTTTTCGAAAAGACTAGTTTCTTAATTTTTTAATACAGAAACAAAGTGAAAATTTAGTTTAAATTAAAAAATGAATAGAAGTGTAAATGAAAAAAAAAAAAATGATTGCGCTCATGATTGAGACTTTGCGAAAGAAGTCGATCCCCATAAGCCCCGACCGCCTTTCTTCTCTAAGCTACTGTATTCAATTCTCTTCCTGCCAAAAAATCGAATTCATTCAAAATTCTTATACCTAAACACGTTGCATATTTCTCCTGTTTTTATTTGTATATCTTTAGGACATGATTTTATTTCACACGGCTCGGTACTACTATTCCATGAATCACCAAATTCTTGAGAACTCAAAACTATCGTACCATCAGGTTTGGTTTTGTCATTGTCAATATTGAAATCAAAATAACCACATAAACCATCGATCATTCCATGAAGTGATGAATCAACCTAGTAAAGAAATGTGTATAGAAAACCTGATTTACATACATTAAGGTGAAATCATCAAATGAGGGTAACCCAATTATCCTACCTACGTCTACCTACGTATTGTATAAGAAATGAATTTATAACAAGTTTCGTTTATTTAATGGATTTAAACTTACTATTAATTTTACGGTGCCCGTATTACCCCATACGATACTGAATTTTAAATCAGTATTGGCAAAGATGATGAAATTATCGGAGACTTCTTGCAAAACGAAAATATTACTTTTACTGCCAATGGCTTGAAGCTGAAAAAAGATAGGTAAGTAAGTGGCTGTATTTCCTATAATACATAAACTAATGAAATGTATATTCGAAAACATTTTCATTTAAATTAGGTACACGAAATCCAACCTTACAGTTTTTAAAGTTTTGATTTTAATATATAGAGAGATTTTATCGTTAATTCACGTAATTTAGGATTTTACTAAAAAAAAAAAAAAAAAAAAAAAAAAAACTAGATACTAACCTGTGGAATCGTATAAGAATACCCATTAAAATGAGCAGTGAAATTGGTGAAAATTTCAATAGTATCATTACCCAAATTCACGATCAACGAAGTGACGCATAGTCCTACCAAAGGACACCTATTTGTTTCTATAATCGAAAAAAAATCAAATAAAAATGTTCATTAAAACTGTAGTCCTGCATCTATCTGATTAAAAACAATATGCTCTTACTTCTTATTTTCCAAATTCCATACACTTTATCTTCTGCTAAAATATGATCGCAAATGTCATAAATGTAAGATAATCCGTCAAAAGTCGTTATCATCTTTCCATTTACACTGCATTCTTTTTCGTTAGGCGGAAGTACAATACATTCGTAAGCAGGACACGAATCTCCAGTCCATTTCGATGTCAATTTCGTATTCATCGGACACTCCGGTTTCGCACAACTTGATCCCGTCGGTACACAAATCCAGTCTTGACATTTGAGATTTTCGGTTGATTCGAATTGCATTTGTTGCTGATGAACGTAATCAGCTATATTCGATGGTTTTAGGTGAGAATGAATGGTTTCAACTTTAACAGCGACTTCGCTAATAAAAGCATGATCTTTTGATATCGATCCAACTACTTCATGAAATGAGGATGTTTTTAGAGTTTGTTTGGATTTGATATTTTTTAATATTCCACGAATTGTGTTTGATTTAGAAACGCTGGTTTCAGCGATATAACCAGAAGGACAAGTTACCGGAGGGCATGTATCTGTATTGCAAAAAAAAAATGGCGTGTTAATACTTAAAAAAGCTCGTTTTTAGGACTAGGTATAGGTACCTACCTGTAACGGGAATGGTTGTAGTAGATTCATAAACAACTGAACTTTCCGTTACAACATTAGCAACTGTGGTGAAATCACATCCGGATTCATCATCAGGACATTCTTTGTATCCGTTACACCACAATGTTTCATTTAGACAAAAATTGGTGGTAGGACATAGCAGTGTTTCTCGCGGACATTTTTCACAGCGGCAATTACAATCGTCTTCAACGATGCGAAGAAGTCCCTGATGAAAGAAAGCGATTTTCATGATATAAGTGAATTTTGGCGACTACGTGAAAAATTTTAAAAAATAATTTACTTTTTCGTTACAATCGTCACAATTTTTTTTAACAGCGAGAGTGCATAAAGCGTTTCCACCTAAGGCGCAGGTACATTTTTCACATGTATTTTTCACATAAGTACTGCCCACAGAATAACTAAACATGTAAAAAAACATCAGTTGCTACAAGTCAACAGACGCTGGATTCCTTCAAAAAATATTCGCCCATTTACCTTAACAACCCTTCTACACATGGGCACATCTCCTTTTCAACACACGCGCTGCCAGACCAATACGTGTTATTATCACAATTACAATATACTTCCTGAATACCCGAACATGTTTTGCAAGCACTTGGGGTCGTTGGTACCTCGACCACTACAGGTTCAAATGCAACTGAAAAAAAGAAATTCGTTGAGAATATAATATTTAGTAGCAATGGTTAGAAATATTTTTCATGGCTTACGATATGGTTCGAAGCAGCCTAAAACTTCCATACGTAGAGCTGGGAAGTTCATCCATTTCACAGGGTATAAACGAAGATATCTTGTTCGTAAAGGAGGTGTAAATGTATTAGTGTGGGCACTTAAATGATCAATGTTGGCAGGAAAGATCTATGAAATGAATAAAGACTGAGGTAAAGTTTCCTAATAAGTATGCATGCCCACACGAAGCTTAATTTATTATATTATAAACCAATTAATTGAAGCCCCAAAGGTTTCAGTAATTATTGAATAAATCACAATAAAAATTTAATCTTTTGTACTTGAATACCTTTTCAGTTTTATCCTCGTTAAGAACAGGGCTCCAGTTCACTCCGTCTAAGCTATATCTAATTTTAAACGCTTCAATCCAAGCATTTCCTTTCAAAATTGGAATTGAATTTCCTTTGGTTACAATCCCCTCAATTATACGTTCGCTGGTGAAATCAATCTGAAAATAATTATACATAAATGGCGTTAACGAATTCCAAAATTAATTAAGTAATATTCAAGACGGTGCTTTCGATATGAGAATAGATAATTATAAGTATCTATAGGTTAAAAACAGAAAAACAGGATTTCTCAAGCAATTTTTCTTCAAAACTTGGACTTCAAGTATAAGGATTTTAATCTTACTCGAGCGCGCTGAGAAGCCAGATTTTAACATTTTTCAATTATACAACTTCTATAATACTTTAGAGAAATCTTAGTTTCAAAAATATGAATTAAACAGAAAATCAAAAACTAATTCTAAATTATTTACTTGTGTTCCAGGAGTGGATGGTTTGAATAAGAGGTGTAATTGGCCAGGCATAGTCAATACTCAAAGGACACAGTACATCAATATTATAATGGTTTGCCTGCCTCAAGTGATGAAAAGGCAGTATACATAATAGAAAAGGCGTAAGCAGCCATGCCGCGTTAATTGAGCTGAGTTTTTTTGCTGTATTTTCCCTATATCCTGATCCTGTAATTTTTTTGTGAAGATCATATCTTCTAAAGATTATTTGAAAATTTTTTCTTGATTTGACAACAGGCATAGCTTCAACATTTTTCACGGGGTTTTCCTAATTTTTATACAAGGTTACAGCCGCTCCCTCTCAAACGATTTTGATACGGTTTGGCTAGTTGGATAGCTCTTGAGTCAGAAGGTGATTATTTCTTGTTTTCAATTCCAACCCTTTTTTTTCTGCGCCCCTTAAACCACCGAATTCACATTTTTTTTGTCCAAATAAAAAATGAAAAAACTTCTGGGCGCATTCTTATAAGGATACTATTCCTAAATTTTCAACCTTTTGACGCCCTTTTCGCCGGTCCTCAAGAAATATATGACATACCTATATAAAGTACAGACTTTCGGCTATGGATTTCTTTTGATCCGAAACGCAAAACTATCTTACCCCTACCTCTTTGAAAACCATCCTTGTGAAAAAATTCCTTGTAATAAGCTAATACCTGAATGAAAAATTCGTCTGAAAATCGGGATTGATACCAAAAAGTGGAGCATAATTATAATAAAATTTAATTGACTAATATATTTTGAGAATGGGGGGGGGAGGGAGATTGGTGAGAAGATATACAGATAGTTGTATCAAAAATCGCCAAAAAAGTAAAATTTTTCTTTTTTTTTGTGAATATTTGAAAATTTGTAATCAAGGCACTTACAAAACATTTCCAAGTGATAAGAAAAGCGTCCCTTATGAAATGTGGTAGATAAAAATTTAGTGTATTTTTTTTAATCACTTTCAATTTTTTCATCTCGACATCAAATCCACCTAAGTGCTTTTGTCCACCACATTTTGTAGGGTGCACGTTTCTTATCACCAAGAAATGTTTTGAGGGGGCCTTGATTAGACTATTTTAAAGTTATTTACAAAAAACCAAAAAATTCATTTTTTTGTAGGATTTTTGGTAAAAATGTCTTTAAACCCACACCTCGCCCCCTATTCCCACAATATTTTTGTCGATCAAATTCTTATACATTTTACATTTTGACATAATCAAAAAAATTTCAATTTACTTCGAATTTTTTATTTCGATAGCAAATCTATCCAAGGGGCACCAAGCTGCCATATTTTATGGGAGATACACTTCTTATCACCAAGATAGTTTTAAAGCGAGACAATAATACAAACGCAATAAACTATAAAAGCTATTCTTAAAAAACAAATATATCATATTTTTTAATCGTGTTTTCAAAACTAATATAACAATATCTCTCCACCTATCCCCTCCAACTTCACAATTTTTTCGCCAGTAAAACTACACTATATTTTCTACATTTCAACGTAAACAGTACATTTTTATCCGTCCTGAATAACGGAATAAAAATTTTCAAGGTAGCCTCCATCAAGATGAAAAAATTATTTTTCAAAATTTCATACTTCTGTCGCTTCATTACTTGGGACAGGCAAACCATCATAACATCGATGTACGCATATCACCCATGCACCTTATTCGAATCATCACAATCACGTGATTTTGATCTCAGAAATTTCATTATTTTTTTAAAATACGAATTTTAAAATTTTTGCCTTAAAAACTTCGGTTACACTACGTCGAAAAAATGAATACCGAAAGCACCGCTTTAATGATATCTATTCTTATTACTTGAATCCATTGCTCAGAAGAAGCTATCAAAGGAAGCCAACCAGAAGAACTAGATAATGAGAGATCACTCGGTTTGAAATTATCGTTTAGATTAGAAGACGTGGTAATTTGTTGTGGATACATACGACCGGATTCGATACCCATTGGTTCAGAACATACTTGAAAAATATTTCAAATAATTGTTAATACTTCGAATTATCATCAACAGCGGACAAAACATTTCATCTTTAGCACATACCAACTGGCGTATAAATCGTAGTACTACTCATACTACACCCAAAAACGTTTATCAACAAAGCAATCTCATTTTCCCATGAAATCGGTTTGATGCGAAGATAACGAGCCTCCACAGCGGAATTAAATGTTTGCTGGGTTGCGTGCGAATGATCGTAAGGACCTCGAAATATCTAAACAATTGGAATAAACCGGCGTTAAAATAAACCCTACACCTATGACAAAAAGAAAATTTATTCTTGAGATAATTTATCACCTCTGAATTATCCGCATTATACGCTTGACTATATGATTCGCCGTCGCTACTATACAAAACTTTGAAAGACTTCACCCATTCTTGTTTCAAAGGATTACCGGCAACGTTAATGCCATAAATGGGTTGAACATAACCAAGATCAATTTCTAAATAAGGTTGAGCATCCGATGCAAGTGGTTTCCACGAATTATTGTTTTGTATATTTTCTCCTAAACATGCAAATCGTGCTTTTTGTCAGTGAAATAGTAAACGGAGCTTTTCGCGTTAAAAGCTGCGTAAATATCGTAAATGAAAAATTTCTCTTGACAGGCTTAAATTACTCGTATTAGCGTATCTCGTATCTTCTAGGGTGAAAAATAATTTGGCGAATATTTCACGAGTGAAATCTTAACGCAGGTTAGCCTTACCTGAAATAATTAATTTAGCCTTTTCCGGCGTCTCTTGATCACTTTTACTTGAACTAGCATTATAATTAGCCTGCTGGTCTATGGCTACGAAGCTATACACAAAATTATATTAATTTTGAAATTTAATTGCAGCTAAAAATATACACAATGTGAATATAGGTACGCCTACCCTTGGAATGAACATTTTGGTAATGGAGTAAGAGTAGCTGGAGGGGTCACAAATTCCGTGGTTATTTGAGTGGAAGTTTCATAGTATGTAGATGGATATGGTACAGTAGTGAATGTATGCTCAAATTCCCAATATGGAGTACTAATTTTTTTCGGAATTTCTGTCGTTCCACATCGAGGTAAAGAACATACATTTTCGTTATTTATACATTGACATGTTGTACAACTGTCCTCAAAAGTAATAGCTCCAGGCTGTAAAAAATTCCACATGAAAAGTTACTTATCGTTTCATTTCTGGTAGTCTAATACATCTGTATAATTACATTACGCGAACCTTGGCCAGAGATCCATTGGAGGTAGCACAAGTACACTCCTCCGGACGAACGCAAGTGTTTTCATCTCTCCAAAATTCGCCATCCGGACATGTCTTATTAACGCAACCAGGAATGCATTTTTCGGGTTTAACACAAAGACCTTCATTTTCAAGTTGATATTTGTAATAACCACAAAGCTTATTGCAGTTAATTTTGCATTCAGACCACTCAGTGCCCGGAGGACAAGTAGATTTTGAAATAGGTATTTGTGAAGTGGTTACAGGAGCTGGAAAATTGTTGCAACGTGTAATACGTGACTGAATTTTTTTTTTCAAGATTAAGTAAGAAATACCTACTGCATGAACAAAGTACACGTATCTGGTAATCGTTACAAATACCAGATTTTTGTTTCTCGTTACTGCAAACAAATCCTACTTCGGTGTTACATGTAATATCTTCTTCATTTGATGACCTCCAGTCAGCTAAATTCGATAATGACGAGACGAACTTGGGTTTTTTCAATTTCATAGCCCATTTGTTGTTTCTTTTTCTAATATGTGAAAAATATTACACGATTAATTTTTTTCACAATAGGTACTGTGATGAGCTAATTTATTGTTCAGGTTCTTACTGTGAAGTAGAGTTGCGGAATTTACATTCAATATTTGCAACGTAACCTAAAGGACATACTACAATATCTTGTTCTTGGAGACTGTTGAAGGTTTCGAATTCTCCATTATTTTTATTTATTGAAGGTGTAGACACGTCCATCCACTCGCTCCATCCTTCTTTACAAACTGAATAAAAAATCAGGGCAGTGAGATTAAATCTTATCGTATATTAAATTTTGAAAATCGCTTTTACCTAAAATTAATAATTACACACCTAATCCTGAGTAAGTAACGGATCAAAAGTCTTCCATTTTTTTTTTTTGTGAAAGTAAAAAACACGAAAATGTCTTTTAAACCATAAAAAATATCCAAAATTTTTTCTCAAAAACTGGAGTATTAAATGCTAAAAATTTCAAATTTACTATTGCATGTAAATATAGGGAAAAATCCAAGTTTACCGGTTCTTTTCTTATTTTAACGCTGAAATTTTGGGGTGGAACTTTGAAAATTCATGTACATTAACATTGCCGTATATTCGAACGTCTGTTTTTTTTTTTTTTTTAACAATCATTCATGAATGTGCACTTGAAAGAATTGACATCGAACGTCCGAATCTAAAACTGCCATCAGATTGAACCTATGGACAGTATTTAAACCCACAGCGAGAATAAGAGGAGACTCCGGTTAAGAGACGGTATTCGAAGGAGAAATTTCAAAACTAAAATTTCTTAAAATTCTAAGAGATATATTAATTTAAAGGAAAAATATTTTGTTATTGTTTTTATTTCAAAATTTTTATACGTAATAATATTACTTATTGTTACTCTAATTTTTATATTTTTTACATGCAATAGTAGTACGTACTCATCTTAAGTAACTTTGAATAAGTTCATTATTCTACATAGGCAATTATATTGCAGAAAAAAAAATGGCTGAGGATTTAAACTCCAAATTGCCGTTCCATTTACATCACTGTAGGTTTTTGTGCGCTAATTTTATATAATTTTGCTATCGAGTCACTAACCATATTTTGAAGACAAAAATGACAAATGAGAATTTGGGACTTCAACTTTCATAGCAGAAAACTGCAAGGCCGAGGGAGCAAGATTTGTCTTAACGTCAAAAATAATTTTTGGCCCCACTATCTATTTTAAAAATTTTTAAATGCAATGAAAATTTAAAAAAGAAATGAAAAAACTACCTAATTAAAATTTAAAAACCTAAAATTAGGATCTCCAGTCCCTTTCAGAAATCCGGGTTCGGGAGCGATACGCCACCTCCGACACTCCCTCTAAGAACGCGAGACTAGACAATTTTAAAATTATTTCGATAAAAATTTTCATGCATAGGTCATAAATGTATTTTTTCACATTTATTTTCGAAAAAAAAAATGTTGACTATCTATTTACACTTCTATAGGTGCCTACCTGTTTCAACTTGAGGAGGGTTTTGTACCTCCAAAACTTCTGTTTTTTCATGATGATCATCTGCAAACACCCAAATGTATAAGAAAATATAGGTATTTGATTTCATTTTTGAAAATAATTTACTGTTTAACACACTAACCGCATTTGCAATATAATTTCACTTGAAATTGGTAACAATCGTCTTGACACTGAATTGCTTCATTCAAATTGCATTTCATTTCTTGAAATTCAGACGATGAGTATGTTTTTGATCGGCATGTTATATTTTTTATCAATTCAGGGAAACAGTTCAATCTGTCGTTCTGTATAAAATTAAATAATAATATTTTAGAAAATCTCTCTAAAGTATATACGAATTTACATCAGCAATAAGTAATTTTACAAACCGTATTTTCAAAACTCAAATTACTCAGGTTCAATTTCCCAGAAAAAGGTCGTTGAATTGAAATCCAGTCAGACCATCCATTAGAACAAATGGTTGATGTTAACATCGGTTTTTCAGATGAGACCAAGCTGGGAGGTGTAAAGTCAGTATGGCAAGGTAATCCAGAACAAACCATTTGGCCTTTGGAACAAAAACTGAAACACACATACATAGTACATTTAAACTACAACAATAGGTAAAATTTTGCAAGAAGTTAAGAATTTTAATTACCACGAAGAACAATCATCTTCCTTAATTTTCTCGTTTTCTTTGTAAACTGTTCCGTCCACAGTAATACACTCGCAATCCATGGGCATAACACACTCATCAGTTGTGCTGTTTTTAAATATTTTACCCGGAGGACAGGTTTTCTTTTGACAGCCTAAGAAGTAAAAATGAAAATATCAATCAAATTCCAATATTTAAATAGGTATATGTAAAAGAACAAACCTTCAACGCAGTGCAATTGTTGGCATTCTTTCGATATGGTATTATTTGCGTTAATACTTTCGCACGTATCTGCAGGACAAGGATTTATGCATGGAGAGTATTCCTTACCAGCAGGGCACTGAATAGCTATAAAGACAGAAAAACTGTGGCTAAAAACGAACATCGCAAATGAAAAACTCTAATTAATAAAGAAATTGATATATTACGACATAATTCTTGAGTTCGCCATTTCAATGGAAGACCTTTGTTATTACATTCTTGAGCGTAAGCAGAAAAGACTGTACATATGCATTCACAATCACCACCTTGATCGCAAGCGCAAGAATCGAAAACACATCTGTAAAATGTAAAGAATCATGGTAATAGCTAATATATAAGCGTATACTAAAGCATCTAATCTTTTCAACAGAGGTGTTTCGTTAAATAAAAAAAAGGAAACAATTATGCATACCTTTTGTAATAATCCTCCACAGAAACTTCGGAATGACATTGTTTGAAGACAGGACTATTTTTCAAGAAACTGCATTTTTCAATAGCCCAAAATTTTCGATGGGCATTTAAAACGCATGGATCCTGAAATAGTTAAAGTTGAATGTTTTATCGTGAAATGTATAGGAAGTCAAGAACATAAAATTATTCAAGCAATAAAACTACAAACTGAATATTTCAAAAATGATATTACAATTTGTTTAACTCTACATTCGCGATAAACTGATAATATTGATGATTCATCAGTTTACCGCTCATCTATTCATTGATCTCTCAAGATCAAGAATTCAGAAGCAAGAAAAAAAGGAAATTAAACTCGCGAATAGAGATGGACATGGATGAAAATTTAAGGTGGATGGTGAGTTATCTGGTACACAAGATAAATTTATAAAATTCTTCGCGTAATTTAGAAACAGGTCTTTTCCATTTTCTTTTCGTGAAATTTTATATTTTGAACAAGTTTTTTCACCAAAAATCTACTTCTTTGTGTAGATTTATTTTCTCGTCTATAAATAACTTGAGGCGATGCTTCACCTCAGAAATTATGTGTAGGTAGGTAATTATTAGTAGATAAAAAACAGCAATAAGGGTGGTTTTTCAAGCAGTATTTCCCCAAAACTAACCATTCAAATGAGTTGATTTTTTTCTATTTTGTTCCGCGAAGTTTCTTTCAGAGCGCTGAGAAACTGGATTTGTGAAATTTTCAATTATGCTCCTTTTATAATACTTCAAAGCAAGAATACTGTCGAGAATTTATAAAAATGATTTTCAAATGAACTAAATTGAAAATGAAAAAAGCGGCTTCTTAGCGCCCTTGAGGTTCATAAATACTATTACCATACCAATAATTTCCACTCATTTCATGCAGTTATGGTTGAGTGTTCCACATTCACAAAATTTTTAATTTGAAATGGTTTTCATCAGTTCAATTATGAAATAAATTTTTTCTTCGAAATATATGTAGGTAATTTTTCGTTTTGTATTAGCCTCATTAACAACTTCTAAAGAGGAAATTATTTTTAAAATTACTTTAATCAATTTTAGGGCTGATAAATTCATTTCAATTGCATTACAACTTCTTTGCATTTGAAAAAATCAATTTTAATTAATTTAAAAAGAGATTCTTTCGCTGATTGTACCCGAATCACTTGGACGCATGGTATAGTGAAAGCACTGCTTTAAACTACTAGTTAATTTCCTGTAAATTAACGGCGAGTTGCCAAAAAATAAATTATTGGTAATTGACCTGTCCAAGAACGTGCAGAGTGCGCTGCAGTTACCACGAAAAAAACGAAGTCTAAAATTCAAAACAGGATAACATTAAAAAAAATACATTGGTTCTTATGGGCCATGATATAATTTTAAATATAAAAATTTGTAATATTTTTTTACCGCTTGTTGGTGCTAAATGCTAATGGTGCACGTTGATAACCAATAGCAGCGCGCATGCGCTTTTTGTCTAATCTATTACCGCCATCTGTGGTTCATTTCATGTATTATAAATTCGCGATTCATGTTTCACCAATGAATAGGGATGGTTAATTGACTTGCCCATTCGGAGTGGCTGACATCTGGTGGCGAATGTCGGAACTGTTGAAAATAGGAGAACATTTAAAAAAATACATTGGCTCTTATGAGAGCATTTTCATTTTTCACGTTTTACGCAAAAACAAGGAAATTTTTTGAAATTTTGGTCATGTAATTATATATAGAGAATTTTATGCTCTTTCCAACGATGTATTTTTGATGGCTCTAGCACTTGAACTCACAATAATATCCATTTTTTATGAAATCATAATTTACATTAGAACAAAGAAAAAAATGTTTCTTCAACCCGAAATTCGAAATTAAGTTCAACATTGTGGCGTTTATGTAAACATTGCTGCAGAGAATAATCAAATTATCAAGAAAAACTGCTTTCAAAATATAAATAGTTGATTTTTATTAAAAGTGCAGTTTTTCAAAATTGAATATGTTTGCAAATATAAACGCTAAAGTTGTCAAAAACACATTGTTGGAAAAAGCATAAAATTCTCTATAAATAATTACGTAACTGAAATTTCAAAAATCCCTTTGTTTTTGTGTAAAACGTGAAAAATAAAAATGCTCCCATAAGAACCAATGTATTTTTTTAAATGTTCTCCTATTTTCAACAGTTCTGACATTCGCCACCAGATGTCAGCCTCTCCGAATGGGCAAGTCAATTAACCATCCCTATTCATTGGTGAAACATGAATCGCAAATTTATAATACATGAAATGAACCACAGATGGCGGTAATAGATTAGACAAAAAGCGCATGCGCGCTGCTATTGGTTATCAACGTGCACCATTAGCATTTAGCACCAACAAGCGGTAAAAAAATATTACAAATTTTTATATTTAAAATTATATCATCGAAAAGTTTTTATTTCTCAGTTCTCCATTCAATACATGGTGGACAAATAAAATTATTTTCCTTCGACCATAGATGTATGTACTGTATGGAATATAGACCGAGTTACCAATATTAAACGAGCAGTCCAAGGTCAACAAAAATAATGAGTCGGTAGCTAGTCGGTAGGGTACCTACTCTCAATTCTTACCATGTGCAAAGCACAGTTGTCAAGCTACTCGCGCATGCGCACTACTCTCACACCAGCTTATTTTTCGACATTTTTCCCCAACAATATTAACCCGTTCCATTTATACAGCGGCTTATGGGAATAGCTTGGTCCATATTATAGGTGTAGTTTAAGCCTTAAAGGTACTGCCAATGTAAATGAACGAAACATGTGGAAAACATTTTATCATGGAGTTTTAATGTTAAATAGGCTGACGCATACACAGTAGTTTATTTTTGAACCTTTGGCTGATATACCGATATAATTATTTTCAACATTTTGGCATTCGTTTTTGTATGGACATTAACAGTCTACGATATATAGTAGAAGTTATTTTCGGTATTAATGATTGTTCGACTGATAGTAGGTGTACTTATGTACGTATTATGCGAATAAATGATATGAATATAGATACGAAATGGAGTCTACCAATATAGGTAAGTAAGCGCATTTTAACAATGAGCGAATTTAATAACCCCGTCTATATGTATAGGTAGAAGGTACATACTTAATAGAACACAATATTCACCTGTATACACGGTGGTAGAGGGCAATGTTGTTGTAACTTCCACGAATCAGCAAACACTGAAGGTGTAACTTCAACTAATCCTCCAGAAGGTGTTTGGAAATCGTCCAAAGAATTTCCATTGTAATTTCCACATAGACCGCTTAGCTTTAATATAATGATGAGATATCAGTTCGTTAGTCGTATTCGTATACATATTTGTAGGCTAATTATAATTATCGTTTTATGTTTTTTTATAATTATGTAAATTAAGGAGGTATTCACTTTATTTTTCCATCTGGGATGAGCTTTTAAGCTAACTCTAGTTCCTTTATCCCACTGTAGCGTAATTGATAATGTCGGTATGATGACAAAAACATAAAGTTCAGTTGTTACCACTTCAAAACTATTTTCATTAGACAAATGTGAAGAAATTATCAAAAAGAAAATTACAACACATCATTAAGTAAAAGATATAGAATCAACATACTTCTTAAATTTAGCATCAACAAAATCTTTCTTTTCTTTGTTCATTACCAAAGTTTCAACTTTGTCAACGATTCCGACATTCAAAGTCACGGAATTTGTACAACTCGTTCCTCCGGTACCACAAGGTACGATCTAAATCATCAATTTAGATGAATCAGACCAGCGATTTTAATCGAATTTTTGATATACATATTTGTATAGTTAATGAACAGCGCTTGTGGTAGTCTTACCTCAATAGAAACCGTAAAATTAAAATTTTCTGAGATCACCCCTCGAGCAAAAACATAATCACAAGTTCCCTGGAAGTCATAAAATTTGCCATCAAATGTACGGAAATGAGAGTCACCCCATGACGAACAAGTTCCAACACATTCTTCTTTGGTGCATTCCCAAGCTCCGCGTACACAAGTACTGTTTCATCCAAAACCATATGTAATGTAATTTAAAAATTCATAAATGTGGGGAAAGATTTATGAGTTTTGTACCAATTGTTGCATTCTTCACTCATTGTTTCTCCATCGAAGTAACTTCTACCTCCATGATGGCACGGGCATTCATTGCGTTTTACGCATTGCTTGGAAACAGATTCCAAAACATAACCATCTTTACAAACGCATCCTGGATAGCATGTTTTTTCCGAAAATTTTGGCGGATCATGCATATTCTAAAAGGAAACGACGAAATAGTAATAAAAGGAAATTCGTATTTCTCAATTTTTTTATCAATCAACCTACTCTACAAGTAGTGGGTTCAGGGGGTTCGCACTCGACAAATTCCATGTTGGGTGAAGGACACGATGTTTTATGGCGATACTTTTCACTTTCCTCTTCTGTTGCTGATCGACATTCCCACGCAGCATTCTTACATTCACTACGAGTACGAACAAATTTTAGCCAATAAAAATCTATTTAAAAATACGGCTATTAATACATATTTCTAATCTTTTACATGTTTTTATTACCAAGATTCCAACTTTGAAGATTCGTTTCGAAAATCAATTTGCTTGGGGGAGTATTTTTGATTTTTATAAATACAAGGGCATTCGCTGATGGGTATACAATTTTCATCTTCATTCAGCGTATAGCCAGCTGGACAGTAACAGCCTTCTACACAACTTTCCTTGCATAACTCTTTATGCGATATATCGCCGCAACTTCTTCGACACGTGTTACCACACATTTCGTATGTTTGGCCAGTAGGGCAATGAATACCTTTCATAGAAAAATATGTTATGTAGCTGATATTTGCGTTTAAAGCAGAAATACGATTAATTTTTTATAATCTTCCATATCATACCACATTCTCGAATGTGATCTCGCCAGTTAATAATTATTCCATTTTTCGCACATTTGTGAGCATATACGGAAAATATAGGGCAAACACATTCGGCCAAGTTGCTCTTGGTACAAGAGCATAAATCGCTTAAGCAATCTTCATAGTACTCTTGAGGACTGATCACGGAATGACATTCTAAAAATACCAAAAGAGTTACCAAGTCAAACATCACGATTAAGTCGAAAACGTTAATAAAATTGCAGAGTCGAGGAAACAAAGGCGCATTTATTTAATAGCTGACCTTCGAAAATCGAGCTGGTTAGATTTTTACAATAACTTTCCGCGATTGGTTTATTTTGTATATTAACTTCGCAAATGGACACTCCATCGAAATTCTTTTCAGCCTCGCAGTTCTCTTTGGCTCTCCATTTATTAGCGAATGCTAAAGGATTTTGTTCCAGGTCGCCTTCCGGGGTTAGTAGATCATCGTTTTGATTGTTATTAAAAACTCCGCAAAGGCCCTACAGGATAAAGTATGGTTAAACTTGTATTTTTAATTTGGCAAGATTAAAAAAAAAATTACTTTTGTGTTTTCAAACAAAGATGGCTCCGCTAAAATCTGTAATTTATTCTTACTATCCCAAAATACATCGAGACCGTTTGGAAGTGAAACTGAAATAATAAATGATTTTTAGACATCGATAGTCGAAAACATTTTCGATGAATTTGGAATAAATATTTTACCTTCGGTCAGAAACGATGAAGCTCTTCTCACGAATATACTTCCATCCACAACTTGAGGAAATTGTTCTAATTCTACATCATTGAGGGTGACTTTTTGATAATCTTTCAACTTTATAACTTTTTCGTGGGCTCGAATTGTAACAGATTTTACACATTGTTTACCATTATTATTCTTAATTATTTCCTAAAATATTGCATTTAAAAATTAAGTTTTGAAAAACGAACAAACGAAATTATTAAAAATAAAATAAATCTTACGTTAGTGCATAATGAATTATCTATTTCAACGGATATATTTCTTGTTGTAACTAATTTATAGGCGCAAGATCCTATAAAATCGTATTTTTTACCATCAAAGGTACGGAAATGAGGATCCAAAACAACGCATTCTGCTTTGCATATAGCATTAGTACAGGACCATTTACCACCATTACAAGAGCTGAATAATTGAAAAAAAAATACCGTAACAAAAAAACATTTCAAAGCTGGCAGATTATTGGAAATAAATAGTTGGTACCATTTGTTACAATCTTTCACTAAAACACTTCCAGGATCGTAGAATTTTCCTTGGAACATGCAGGGACAAGTATCTTTTTTAATGCATGTTTCATTATGCAAAACACTACCAGCAGGACATACGCAACCCTCTTCGCAGAATTTTTGTAATCCAGTTGGAATAATTTCTTCCGAGACACAGGTTGCTTGACTAACTGGTAAGCAATCTGTATATACTTGCTCAGAGGGGCAAGAAAAGGCTGAAATATTCATTAATGGAAATCATTGGGTCATCTGACAATCAACTATTTACTATAATTCTCCAAAAAATATTTTTTTTACAGCAATTATATCGATCCCTCCAATTGATTTTTACACCGGCGGATAACTGATTACATAATTGAGCGAATTTAGAAAATAATTGGCAAACACATTCCATCTTATTCGCTTTGTCACAGTTACAAAACGACCATTCGCAAGCATCCATGTATTCTTTTACAGGGAGTTTCTGTACAAAGATGACGTGAAATAATTTTATTGAAATTAATTTAAATTCGATAATTTCCGCAAATATTAAAATTAATAATCGTACGTTTAAACAATGACGAAAAACGCTATCTGTGCTCAGTTTAGAGCATATACGCTTTGGCGCCAATAGCATCCATTCTTGCGCATTGTTTTTCTTCTCGTATTGGTGAATCACATTTATCTAAAACGGAAATGATTACAAAAATATAACAAGTTGCGAAATTATAACAAGTGTCGTGATAGATGATACAATTATACGAAAATTACCGGTAATCGATGAAACAACTGCTTTATTAACATGTTCTAATAAATTAAAAGGACCTAAAGGATTGCTTCCTTTGCCACATAATCCGCTTGTCCTGTTCCAAAATTCGACTCCCATGTCAATTTGTAATTCATTCTATGAAACGATAAAAAAAAGTAAGAAGTCAAGCCGCATTAGTGGAGCTGAGTTATTAACCGGGGCTGGTTCAAGTTCGCTAATAACGTTGCTAATCCTTCATGTCTTGATGTCAACAGGATTCAAGTGTTCACTTCATGGTCATCAACTAATCTTACGTACAATGTTTGACCTCTCCAGGGCGATTTGGTGAGGAAATATGGAAGATTTAAGAAATTTTATGACTCAAAACTCCTTCAAAAGGACCTTAATATTGCTCTCCTCTTCAAATACACTTAGGAAGCTGAAATTTGGATATGTTAGTGTTGGGAACTCATTCTTTCATATGAAACCAAAAACGAAAATTTTGAAGCATTTATTCTATCGCTGGCTCTCCTCACAATTTGAACTCAAAAACTCCTTCAAAAGGACCTTTATATTGCTTTAACTCCTCTTCAAATACACTTAGGAAGCTGAAATTTGGATATTTTAGTGTCAGGAACTCATTCTTTCATATGAAACCAAAAACGAAAATTTTGAAGCATTTATTCTATCGCTGGCTCTCCTCAAAATTTGAATGATCCACCATTTTGAAGTGTATCCAAAAAACAAGAAAGTACTGTTTTTGCATTTTCAACGAGAGTCTCTCACTAAATGTTGAGCCATTTTCATCAATACCCTCTGGCCTCTCGCGAGGTGAAGAAAAATATATATTCCAAAAAGTTGGAAATATGCAGATGATTACAAATGGCTGGAACGCAAAGATTTGAAGACTTACCCTCCCCCAACCGCTCATTCAGAAATCAGGTAGGCTGTAATAGTTATCGTTTTCAAGTTGAAAACGCAGGTAATTATTAGGTATACAAAAAATTCTTCATGATTTCATATTCCGAGAATTAACCTACCTTGACATTCCATACTAGGTACAAATTTGCAGCTGGTAAATAAATTAAAATGGTTTTCCCGCTGGCGACTTCTACCTTGAGATCAACTAGCTGACTTGGTATTGAAATTTGTTGTCCACTATTTTCCACTATCAATGATGGTTTATTTTCTCCTAAAATATTTCAATAAATTCATTAATTTGAGGCTTTACGCAATGAATTCGTAATAAGTATTTAATTGGATAGCTGATAGCAAGTACCTGTTCTACTTAATAAATATTTTTCATTATTTATGTAAATGATGATATTACGAATTTCATTATTTTTCAAATCTAATTGGATTTGAAAAAGATTTTCCAAATCATCTCGTACTAAAGTATACAAACATTCGCCTTTGAAACTGTAAATATAATTACATTACATTAGAATAGAAATTTTTTTCATTTCCTCTAATAAGTGAAAATTCTTACTTAATCAATTTTCCATTAAACGTTTTAAAATGATAAGGTCCCCATAACATGCAAGTTGTTGGAACAGGCGTCAAGGATAACAGTTTAGATTCATACTGATTAAATTTCACTCCTTCGATTATTCTTCCTGAAGCAAAAAAGAATAGAAATGGTAAAATTTAATCTTACGATAGACGAAAAATGAAATAAATTTCAGGGAAACACACCTATTTCACATTGTGGCGCATCTGCGGGAGTGAATTTTCCTTCCGAATAAAGACACGTATATTTAGACTGAAATTTAATTTTTGGAGTCATTCCTGCTGGACAAGAGAGTTCGCAAGAGTATTGTGATTCATCTCCTGAACAATTATAATTTCCATTGAAATTGAGCTTAGAAATATCACAAACTGAGACAGCTGCAATGGGAAAAAACGAAAATAATTTTTCAAATGTTCGCAAAACTCTAATTTAAGTTATAATTAATTTACTCACGATACTGGCAAATTTCCCCTCTATAGTCTTTCGGACAAAAACAGACATCTGTGTCGATACATTTTCCTCCATTCATGCAGGTTGGATTGCATGTAGCTGAATGAAAAATTCTTCATTTTATTATACCATGTAAGTATATAAAAAGCTAATGCCTACGTACGATAGAATTGTACAAGGTATCTCATTCTTTAGCTCATGAAATATTGAAACGTCTAATATATAAATTCAACCGTCTACATAGACATACGATATTAGGCTTCAAGCATAACATACATGGACTAGCAGTCGTCCTATATCCTATAAAAACGAACATCAAATTGTCCGAAACAACAACAAAAGCTAGAGAAACAAAAGACCATGCGGTGTGGTACGGTAGTGAAATGGTTCAAAAATCAACTACTGCGCATGCTTCATTCCTCTAGCCATAAAATTGCGTTCAAGAGTGTTTTCCTTTTGTTTATTTACATTTTACATTCAGTTCATACATCTTAACGTGCGTCCAGTTCGACCAGTGCAAAAATCTCAGTTTCTTGATAATAACGTTAAAAGACTTAAACTATAATTTATAAATTATAAATTATTTTTTAAATTGAGTAATTTAATAAATTTTAAGGCTGATAAATTTATTTCGACTGCATTAAGATTTCTTTGCATTTGAAAAAACTAATATTAAATACCTGTAATTGAAATTTTTTCGCAGATGAAACCCAAATTACTTGGACGCACGGTATAGGACACAAGTAGTTAAACTGTTCGAAAAGTATAGGTAACACTACGAATCGAATGAAAAGTATTGAAAGAAGTTGCCTATATCGCGAATGAAGGAGCTAAGATTATAGTAGATGTAATTTTTTACCAAGAAATCATTTTTTTTAAGGCGTTCTCACCATTATAAATCAAAAGTGGTTATAAAAATAATTAATTTCATATTTGTAATCATTTTCCAAAAATCTAAAACAAAGAGACATATGATGAGAGGCGAAGTGTAAACTTATTCCATGCATTAGTCGACAACAGAAAAATTTCTTAACTTTTATACATGTAAAATATAAAATTTTCAATTTTATGTTACTCATTGTAAATAAAGTAAACCAGTGTGTCATCGATAATGTGAATTTACTTCGAAATCCAAGCGAATAAAATATTCTACCTCAAAATTAAAATAATTACATCCAATTCAAATTTTCGTTTTAATGAAACTACATTGCTGGGCTCAGTAAGTTTGATTTTTCTCAACTATTTGCAAATTACTTAAATTACTTACCACGTGTACTACGTTTTAGTAAAGCACAGTTTTTGCTTACATTAAAAAATAATTTTCTTATGAAAATATCCATGAAAAAAATTCACTTCATCTTTCTGTATCTTTTAAATCTCAATAATTGTGATTTTTGGAAATGCTTCATATGCCTGCTATCATTTTTTTTATAACAACCTACTTTCAATTTAGATGTGATTCCGAGAACAAGTTTCAAGAAAAACTTTCTTTCAATAAAAAATTACATACAAATCATTACTTCTTCAATTGGCGATAGTCTTTTCGCAAATTTTTTTCCCGTCTTCACGAATACTATTTATGGTTAGAGTTTGACAAACGTTTCATGGAGGACCGTGTATAATAATACAATCAATAGTGTATTAGAGTGCATGCTTACGTCTGCAGTCTGGTATAGTTGACCAGTCTGTCCTTGAAGGAATCCATTTGCCATTTTGACAACTCAAATCCACACTGGAGCTTCCATCGGGAAATTTCTTTCCAGGCATGCAAGACAGGGTACAACTCCTAACGATAAGAAGTTAAAGTTTAATAACGTAGGTGACATGGAATATTTTTCTTTTTTTTTAACAAAAATTTTTATCATCTGAATAAGCATAAGGAACGCCCTGTCGTTCAAAATGAGCTTTTATTGGGGTCGAAGGGGAGGGGGGCAAGCGCATAATTATACATAAAAATAAACATAAAGAGACAAAGTGTAACCATAGAAAAGAAAAAAAAGTAGATTAAGTAGAAAGTATAAAAAACACAAATAGTCAGGAAAAAATAAAATAAAATAAACAACAAAAAAAAGTGTCATGAATACATCTATATGAACTTACTCAGAATCACATTTTCGAAAAGTAAATAAAGGTGGTTTGGGTAATACAGAGCAAGGAATTTTTTCGAATTCGCATAAAGGACCATAGTAATTTAGAGGGCACTGACATATGTTCGGCATCGCACATTTACCTCCATTTTGACAAGCGGGTTGACATTTTGCTACGAACATAATATCATTACCTTATATCTAATATGTTTGTATGGATTTTATAACAAGATTTATTTTTATGCCATTAATTCAGCAGTACATACGTTTGCATTTTTCGATAATCGGTTTTCCTGATTTTGCATTAGTCCAATGACCATTTTTGCATAGATAGGTTAAACTTTCATCGCCACTTTCAGTCATAAATCCTTCCGAACACGTTACTTGACAAGATCTGCAATTTAAAAATGAAAAATTAAACTAAAGACCAGTGATATTTCTTGATATAATAGATGAGATTAATTATTAATGTCATTAACATACTCCAAATTCATGCATACAGATGCTGAGTTCATTGGTGTTGTTAGCACTCCGCAGTCTCCTGTATAAAATCGTATTTCGGTAACTAACGTAAGAGAAAAACATTATGTATTTTAGTTCAATATGTCCTTTTTTTACCTTTGACTTTGTTTTTCGGTTTTTTATTCTTTTTGTTTCCAAGTGATTCGTTTTCATTGCTAGGAAATGAGTAATTTTGCATATTATTCGTCAAGTATATCTAGGTAGGTAAATACCGTGGGTCCGAGTGCACCTCATACAGGCAAAGCTTCAAATTCAAATTCCCTTTTAATCAGCAACCAACTACATACTTATACCATGTTCGTAATACTGATTGACATTTTCACAACCAATCACAATTCATTTATAGTGAGTGATGTAATATGGAAGTATTTTGAAGTAGGTATCATGAAAGGGAATTTGCTACTTTGCCTACCTACATGGGGTTCGTTGGGACGCTTGGTATATTTTTTTTATGAAAAAAATTTTACCTGATAATTTCGCTGTCAATATTAAATCCACCGCCAAATCTTGGATCAACTACAAAATCTTTTTGAACTGATTCATCCCTAAAATGGATCATATTGAAATACTTTTAGTCGGTACCTATCTAATTAGTTATTACCTATAGCGGTACCCGTATTAAGTCTTTCATAAAATCCACGATACGTACCCTAATTCGATGTCATCGGAATTATTTCTTTCAGGACTGATATTCTGCGCTGGATTCAAATTTTGAATACATTGAAATGGGTAAACCAGAAACAACAGTGTACCCCAGATAACCAAATAGACACTTGAGAAGTTCATTTTGAAAATCACCATAAATTCATATTTACTAACAAAATTCACGAACGTTCTGCTCACAAAGAAATGTGTAAAATGAATGCTTAGGTAGATTTCATTGAATATATTTTCGACGTTCAGGAAGTGTTATCAAATTACGACACTTAATTTGATATCGCACTGTGCACTTTTTACGTACATATTACCCCTTTCCAACAATTGCGCGACGATAACCATAGAGATATATATGAGTTACTATTTTTATTATCGAAATCTTAAAAATTATTATGGGAAACGCGTGCCGGTGGGTGACAATTCCTAGAATTATTTTTATGGGTAATTTTAATCGTTGCTCTCATTTATTTGACCATGCCCTAATTTGAATTCCTAGACATTGATTAGACATCAATGTGTAACAGATGATAAAATTATTTTTGCTGCAGGATATTTACAATTATATAAATTGCGCTATTTATCAATCTTATTGTATACGAAGAGATTTTCGGTGAAAAATCTTCTTCCTGTAGCCTTGGACTCTTCCAATGAGCATCGGAGTGATTTTGATGATTTTTTAAAAGCTTCCACGTAATTTGCAAATAAATATAAGCTATTAAAATTAAAATAAAATTTTAGCGACATTCTCTTAATCATCTTTTTAGTAATAGTTTTAGGCCTAACAATTTGCAGAATCTACCTTCAATAATTTAAGGTATGGGAAATTTCGCTTACTTACCTGAAAATTCGTATAGATATATGCGTAATCACGAATTCATATGTAGTATTCTGTATAAACAACGATAACGCATTAAAAATTACTCCAAGTGTAGTGATAATTAGAATGCTCTTATTTCATAGAAGTATAGGTATGATAATTCATGCTGCACCCTAAGCATTTTTTTCAACTGAATAGCGAACACTTCACTGAAAAATAATAGCTATAGGTACCCATTATAACTGAATGATTTTTTTTCCAACATAGGTACGTATTGTCCAGTTAATTCCTGAGGCAGCGAATTTTAGTGGTTCATCTGAGCCGGATTAAGCCACCGCAGTACTTTTGTCTCTAATGAAGCAACATAGGAAAGAAATCTATTAGAGGAGAGGAGTGTAGCTGAAAAATTAGGCGGAGACCCTTATTTGTTCTATTTACCAGTACTGATTTTTTCGTTAATCCGGCCCTAGTGATTCATTATTCAGATGTCCTAAATAGCTATTTACTGGTTGGAAACTGTTGGGTGTCCACATACATTTCTGCGGGTTTTCGAAGTTACATTATCTCTGTTACGCATTACACTTCAATATTCATCTACCCTTGATCTATGCATCAAGATCGAACTTCATCAAAATTTTGACTAGAAACAAATATAATACGAAAATTGAATCTAGCGACGTCATATATTATATAATTTCTAATAAATAAATCCAACTTGTACGAAACGTAACTAGAGATTATATTCAATTTGATATCATTAGATTTACTTTTCATATCAAATTGTATCTCGTTAAAATTATGATACAAATTGATAAGATTTCATCTAAAACTTTTCATCGGATAGAGATTACTTTTATAACCATGCGATATCACGATATATGTACGCGTAATAAACGAACGCAATAATTAATCAAAATAACAATTTATTTATCTCCATTTAAATACAGCTTAATTAGCAAACGATCGAGTTAAAAACTGCTAAACAGACCATACATTAATGGCAGTATGACAATTGCTCTTCATTATTTCTACAGCTTTTACTCAACAATTTACGCGTAGAAAAAGAACAATCTTTACAAGATGGAAAAAACAAACAAATTTACTTCGTATCATTCACGAATTCTCGTTTGAATAAAAATCTTTTCAAATGAACTTCAACAAAGAGAGCTTAACTAAACCTACTATTTCAATAAAATCTTTCGTTATATTTAGAAACTTTACACAGGTATAAATATTATACAAATAAACATATCATCAATTGAACAAAACCTCATTTGAATGATCACAAGTTGTATCACAACAATAACAATATTTAAAGAAGAATATAATCGTAAGATATATTCTCTGAATTAATTTTTAATTACATTATAATTAAAAATTAATTGAATTATATAAAATCATCATATCTTCTTACAACGAAAAAAAAAAAAAAATTGGAAATTATTTATCTCGAATATTTATAAACGTGGAACATTAACCATAAACGATTTTTCGCATTGTACCGAACAATATTGAATTTTAATGAAAAAGTATAAGAATTTGCAACCAACTGAAAATCGTAAGATTGCCGTTGCTTGGTCTATAGTTAAAAAATAGTAATAATAATAAATATTCTATATTACATATTTACAATTGACTATACAACTTCGTAAAAATCACATAAAAGAATTCGTAATATACTTTTAAAAAATCACTTAAATACGACACGCTTCACAGAGTGTCGTTCGAAAGAGGGAAAAATCGAAACAATACTATAAAATTACAAATATTTTACAAAAAAAAAAAGTAAACATTATACCCTTAATCCGAATAATAATGGTAAATTTACTGTACGTTGAAACGCATTAGCGCGTGCCTCGTAAATTTTTCAAGAATTAATTTCGAGTAAAATTTAAAAATTAAGAAATTTTTTTTTTTAATTACAAATAAAATTTATCAAAACAAAATTTTACACTGTACATATATAAATAATTTTTGTGATGTGAGCTTTGACAAATTCAATAAAATGATATCAAAACCAATTCTCAACAATAACCTTGATTATATCGATAATTTAGGTTGCATATGAGTAACCACATTCAAATTAACCCTCAAATAGTACACTGGTTGACTGGTGAACTGTACCATCTTAGATTTCGAAGTGCGTTGTAGCCTTGTAAGCAATATGTAGCACACAACGAGTCGAATTTTTCCCATATGTATTGGAAGGAAATAGGATTGACTACATTCTCTCCCCTCATTTTTTGTTCTCACATAAATAAAAAAATGTTGAGAAATATTTTAAAATGCGTGTTTTTTATGGATACTAACATGATGGAGAATTCCCTCGCAAATTTTTAAACACAAGCTAATTTTCAAGATTAAAACAAATCCCAAAGAATTATTTCTTGACGTGCCCAATTGGTAACACTGCTTCTTTATATCATCACTTGCATATTATTTAGGTGAAAGTTGTATCATATTATTGTAAGCGGTAATAAAATTTTTGTTTCACTACTTCCCTTTATTGTAAACTACATTACAATGTCATCACTAATTTGTTATGAAGATTTTTATAGTGTACCATCATAAGGTTAATTGAAGTTGTTAAGGTATTCGATTTTAGCGTAATCGATATAATATATACTTTCAACAGTCAAGTAATCAGTGCATAAATATTAAGAGAAAGAAAGGGAACCCTGATTGTTACGGAAAAACGATATAATTCGTCTCGTTTCGATACAGAAGTACGAGTACCATCACATTTTTGGTCCCATAAAGGCAACGCGCCGGCTCAACGATAAATTTACATCAATAAGTTTACAGAATGATTTCAAACGCGTTACATGTCGCCTCTCTAATACATAAATTTACACTATCATTTAAAATCGGAATATAATATTTGGAAGATCAAATGGTAAACTTTTTCAACACAACATGACTCGAAAATATTTTTCACACAGTTTGAGTCAGTGACGTAGATGTGCTTCTTGAAATACTAAGCTAGTATAATTTTAAAACATCCACCCTTAATTCCCTTTCACATACTTAAGCTCAACTTAGCTGAATTTCTTCGGAATTTTGTCTCTTTATAATTCAGAAAATTAAAAAAAATTATTGAAAGAAACCTTCAGTGAAATTATAATTTTCACCATTTTTTTACATGAATATGAGGTCCAAAATTTAGAAATTTTATTATGAGAAAAAAAATATATAAATAAAAATTCGACAGTCTTCTATGGAAAGAATCCCAAAAGGGAATTTGCTGATAAATTTTTGATGATAGGTAAATTCGTTATAATAAAAAAAAAAAAAACAAAAACCAAAATTAATTCGTTGTTGAAGACGTATTCACAAAAATTTTTCAAGGGCAAATCAGTAATGGACTGCTCTTCACAAACGTTAATTGAACACGCTATATTATTTAATGTTTTCGTTCATAACATTATTACAAATCAATGAGAAAAATAATAATGAAATAGATCATAGTTATGTGCGTAAACCCGGTGCTCCCCCATGAATTTTGTATCCCCTCTTCTCTAAAAAAATTGAAAATTATAAATAGAAATTAGAATTTAATCCATTTAGTGGTAATTTAAATTTTTTATCACTTCTTGAAAATTTCATTACCATCTCAGTATATTAATATGTATAGTGTATGTATACGAACACACAAAAAAAAGCTCTTGAGGAATTTTGAATATCAGCCTTTTTATTAACACTGCTGCTACAAACATTTCAACTTTAGCATTATTCAATTTCTAAATATACTCCAAATTGTGTTTTAATTTTCATATTCTTCCCCTTCGTTTCAAAATTTTTTTCATATTTTCTGAAGCTGCCACTGCCCCAATTACACGAAGTACACGCAACTTTTATTATCAGAGAAGCAACATATGCGCTAAGAAATAAATTCTTTTGCTCGATTTCAATGAACAATTCTTCAAAAAATAGCAAATATCAAAAATCAACACATTTCTTCGAAAACGACAAACAATTCGTTCGCTACTAAAAATAACTTGCTGCCTTTTCGACAATTAAAGATGTACATCAGTGGTGATTACCTCTTCCTAACGACCAACCTTGTTTTTTTATATTTTGCATTATCTTCGTTTACGTTTTCTCGCAACTTGTATAAATTGAACCGTAATAAACGAGTTCACGAATACAATTCGCCGGGCCGATAATTATGCGTAACTATCGGCTAGAAAACGTAAATATATTTTTACGTTACATCTGGAATGATTTTAACTTCGTCCATAAACTTCGTAAAATCCGTTCTAAAATGTGAAAAATTACAAAATTCATTGATATAAGGAAAAGAAAGAAGACAAAAAAAAATTATACGAGCAAAACTAATACGATCGATTTGTTTCTAATATCTAATATTGTATATACATACGAAGCGGAAAAGAAGATAATTAAAAAAATGGCGACTAATAAATACGTCATCGTGGGTAACTTCATCAAGAGCGTAAAATTATAAATAAACGAGTTCACATTCGAAACAGACAGAAACGATAAGAAAATAAAATAAAAACAAAGCGCAAAAGTTAAGCTAAAAAATACCAACTACATAATACAACGCGATCACGCCGATAAATTCTACTACCTGCTAAAGCAATAAACGCAACTTCCACTAAAAATAACATCAAAACTATCATCTTGTCATGCCATTCAATTCAAATTCACCTACAATAAGTACTTTATTTAATAAGTTTGCGGAATAGGCAAGAAATATCGATTAATATTTCATCGATCGAAAGTCAAATTAAAGTAATAAACTTCTAAAATGAAAATCAAATTGATAATCGGAATGATAATTTCGTTTCAAGGTTCGAGCTTGTTAAGCATGGTAGCAATACCTTCGGCTGAATTTTTCATATTTACTATATTTTTGATTAGTATTCGCCTGATATAATTTTTAACCTAATAATTGATGTTTTATGATGCCTCCGAAGAGGGAGGAGGGGAAAACATCGAAAAAAGTAAATTGCACAGCCTATTCTCGAAGAAATTGGAGCATCAAAATAATAATTACACATATGATACATTAAATCATTCGCATTTCTGCGCCATCTCTTCCTTCCTTTTCAATACAAGTCTAAACACTCTCTAAAAAGTTCATTAATGCATACAAGTTGGTTATTTGCCAAAAACCAGAATTATTTTGTTTCTGTTGGTTTTTTTTTTTTTTTTTTTTTTTTTAAATTCTCATTCATCATGAAATCTAATGCAAGATGTAAGTTGGTAAAATCTACATTGTGAATTTTTTTTAAAGCCAAATCAACGTTGCTTTCATAGAGAACCTGAAAATAGGGCATTTTTCCTCGTGAAGCAACTCTCCCACAATTATCTTATATACAGTAGAGGTATTTTCAAAGATCAAAAAACTAAAAGAACTCTAAAAAATCGCTCTGACATGGTGAAATTTTCATCATGAGTTATAATTTTTTTATGGTAAGGTGAACAACTTAAAAGACTTCAAAAATCACACAAAATACTATTAAACATGAAAGTTTATATACAGGAGTTTTCCCATTCGTCCTTTTCTCTATTAAAACGTGCTTCTAATGTCTTAAGCTCGAAAAAATGTAGAAAAAAATTCTCAAGATTATAAAACATGTTGAAAAACATACATAATTTTTTCCACGTTTTTCTCTCAAAATGGCGACTTAAAGAACAATTTGAAATTCTTAACATCATTTTCAGAAAATTTCAAATCATTTTAAAAGTCGAATTTTTGGGAAACTTTCAAAATCATTTTCAAGAACAATTTTTTTTTTGAAATTTTCAAAATCATTTTCAAGGTCAAATTTTTCAACATTTTCAAAATTGTTTTCAAGGTAAAATTTTTGTGAATTTTTCAAAAACATTTTCAAGGTCAAATTTCTAATCAGACAAAATTAAAAAAAAATCGATAGTGCATCCATCGGGTACCCCCACCTATATACCGAATTTCAAGTCATTCCGGTGAAATAAGCTAAAGATGGGAATTCTAGAGCGTAAATCACGTTTTTCGAGATTCCCCCCCCACGGGTATCATAACAAATCAATTATTGACTCGAAAATCATATTAGGCAAATACTAATGTAAAAATATCGTGAAAATGAAAATCCATCCTTCGGCATTTTCACCATGTTTAAAGGTCCAGACTGTTTCTCACATCTGTTCACTTAGTCTCGACGAATTCCGCAATCCTTAAATGCAACCATACAAAAAACATATTCATTTTCAATCTTATTTACTCACAAATTCAATTTAATACCGTCGTTCGACTGAACAGTAGCCGAAATGCTGCAATTGGAGGTCATCGAGTGAGACGTAGTGTTAATCGCTTCCATGCTAATTTCCGGCGTATTCTTCGCTTTAACATCGAACGAATTAGGCGCCTTGGTGGGATCGATTAGGGCTCTAGTATCTTCGATATTCACATAGGCCACTTTAATCGGCGATGCTGTATCCGTTTTCACATCCTTCAGCCTTTCGTCGGCGTTAATACCCGAAGGTTCGGTTTTTTTCGCATCTCCTTCGCCCGACGATTTATTACGATCGGAAATTTTCGGTATTTGGAAATTCGTATCTAAAGGCTTAATACCGACGACTGGCGGCTGATAGGGAGGCTGCGGTTTATAAGGTTTCTCGCCTTCGCCGCTTTCTTGCGTTGCCGGACTAGATCGCTTGGGGATACCGGTGAAAATAGATTTATTATCTTTAGAGGACGAACGTACTTTATCTCTACGATTCAGGTCAATACCGTGAGATCCTTTGGGCGAATGGTTGGTTTTCGATTTAGACGAACTGCTCGACTTGGACGAATGTTTAGAGGATAGATTACCGCCGCTGATTTTATTACTAGATGAACCGGATAAAGGCGGTTTATAAGGAACGGATTTCTTGCAGATTTGCGAACTATTAACGGGCGCTTTCAATCCAGCGTGTTTGGGCGATCCGCTGCCCGGTGGTATCGATGAGTTTTTCGTTGAACTAGATTTAGAAGACGAATCTTTGGTACGTGTTTTATTGATGGTTATTTTAATACCTTCGGAGGCCTGTTTCACCATGTACTCGCCGGGTACTTTAGCGACTGCTAGATTTTTCGCGTCTTCGGCTCGAATTATTTGCGGCGTGTTTTTGGCGTCTTTTACACCAACGGCGCCGCTCTTACCGTTACCATTGTTGCCGCAGCTATCGTCGACCACGCCGTCGCCGCAATGTTTTTGCAGCTTTAGTTTATCTATGACGGCGGACAAAGATCCTTTTTTATTTTTACCTTGGGCTAAACTAAACGCTAATTTCGGATCGAGCGACGTGCCGAAATTGCCCTCGTGCTGCGGCGACATTGTAAAATTTGCGGCCTGCATATCGACCTGTTTGAATTTACCGCTGGACGATTTCGGTTTCGGACTCTGATGGCCGGATCCGCTACCGCTACCGTTACTCGAGCTCTTCTTATCTTTGTGGTCGCGAGTCGACGAATCTTTGTGCGATTTACTGCTTTTCACTTCGCTATTGGTTTTCGTACCGGGTGACGGAGACGTGACGGCCGATTTCAACGCCGACATACTCGGCTTACCGGAACTAGCGGAGGAGAGATTTTTCGGCGACGATGTAATACTGTGTTTCGGGCTACTCGAGGCTAAGCCGATTTTCGGACTACCAGTGACCGGGCTCGGGGAGTTGGAAAAATTCTGAGATTTACTCGACTTGATGTTATTATTGGTGGTATTACTATTCGGGCTCACCTTACCCATCAACGTGAGAGACGTAACTTGGGTGGTCGGCGAGACGGTAAATTTTCGCAAAGTGTTGCTGGGCGAGGGCGAACGTGGACTAGACTCTGTGGGTTTTATACTCAACGATACCGGTTTCGATAAGGGATCCGCTTTGGCTGGTATCTTCTCCGGCGGTCCCATCGGACTGTCGTCGTGTTTACGTTTCTTCTTCTTCTCCAAACGCGCTTTATCGTCGCCGGTTTTCGTCTTCTTGCGTTCGAGTTTAGCTCGATCGTCCGGCACGTCTTTGGCCGATATCGGCGTGATGGTGAGAGACGACGAAGTGATCGGAATAATCTCTATACCGGGTCGCCTTTCCAAGCACATGCTCGTACGAAAGCTCTGAAAGCTCTGACTACACTGTGTCGTCGACGTAGTGGACGACGGCGCTGACGCTATCGGTGTGATACTCACGGATGGCGGAACCAAGCTCTTATTCTCGAGTTCCGACAAAACAGACGTCAGCGCGTTACTATCCTCGTTTTTTGGAATCTTGTTTTCGGTGATCTTCAAAAACTGCTCAACGTCTTCCAAACTATTCACCTCCATTTCGTAATTCGGCGCCGGTTTCTCGTTCATCGGTATCTCGCCGCTCAACTCCGTTAACGCCGAGAACTCCAACGAACTGGACGAACACGGGCTCGGATCTTTGGCTTCAGCGACCGCCTCCTTACGCGGCGTATTCGGTTGTTCCGAATCGCTCGAGCTATCTATCACGATTTCGCACTCGTTCGGCATCCTCTGCCGAGGTTTCGCACCGCCGCCGTACGAGTCACCGGCGACGGCTTTCCTAGTAAAAAACGGCTCGATTAAATCCATCGGTTCTGATTTACCAGCGAACAGCGGCTGTTCGCCAGCGTTATCTAAAAAAGGTAACGGTTCGTTTAAATTGAACGAATTGGCCGGTATCATTTCCGTATCGAAAGACAACGTTAACGGGTTATTAGGTAGGTTGAAAACTTCGTCCGTGTTGAACTCGTTATTTCGATTGGCCAACGAGGGAAACCCGTCCAACGAATTGTCGCAACTATCGGACGTTTCGATTTTGATCGTTACACCCGGCTCGAACTTGAGCGACGGACAATCTCCGTTCTCTTTGGTATTTTCCGTTTCCATGTTGTTTTCGGCGTTCTCGTTCAAATCGGCCACGTCGTTATTGGTGCTCGATTCGTTCATATCCTCTTCGTCGGACGTATCTGTCGGCATTTCCCACAGTTTGATTAAAGCTCGCATCGTCGCCGGAATAGAAAATGATCTGCAAATTAATTACGCGTTAGCGATAGCTCGATTTTCACCCAAAATTAATCTACACCTTAGGGTTGTGCAAAAAAATCAAGTTCGGAAATTACGAGTTCTCAACCCCTAAATGTTTTTCTTTATGCTCGCACATTACTTAAAAAAATTTCCAGCGCTCTCGGATGAGGAGAACACATGCCGTGGGGGAGGGGGCTAACGTTCCGCCTTTCATGAAAAATCATCTAAATGACTTCTAGCTCCTTACCTGTGGGAAAAAAGGAGATATGAAGAGGACCAAAAATGGGAAAACTTCGAGAAAATGAAAGAAAATATTTTTTTTTTTGCGTATTTTACAGGATTGGGCAGGATTTATAATCTACAGTTCAACTAACGAAAAGTGCTCCAAAAACCGAAATCAGCGTAATTTTTTGCGAGACAAAAAAATCAGTCGTCTTTTCGTATTTACGGGTCCTACATGTCCGGAAAAGGCTATTTTAGATTTTTTCACGAGCACAATAGGGAGCTGGAGTCAAAAAACCCCCATTTTTCCCATTTTTCAAACTTGATTGAGGACAAAAAATTTTATAGTTTCTCTCATAAATACGATTATAATCTGTCTATTTAAATTTAAATAAAAAAAATATATATATAAATTAAAAATTATAAAATAATTTCTTTCAATCAAAATAAAATTTCGATTTTTATAAAAACTAGTGCCTCCTCGCCCCTTTGGGGCTCGCAATAAAAATTAAGTGAAGAAGAAAAAGTTATTTCATCAGATAAGCACTGCTACATTCCAAACTGCACAACCCAATTTATTCTTATTTGTTACGCCCCCCCCCGAGTTCTTCCTTTCAGGATGGGCTCTCCCCTTTATACCTTTGTATACCTGCCATTTTAAACAATTTTACAACTTTACCCTTACTCTTGCCTATGTACAAAGCTTTTATTGAAATTTATCACATTTTTTTCTCCTTTGTATACCTGCTATACTTTATACTTTTTATACCTACTACTCAAAAAATTTTTATGACTTACCCTTGGGCATGTACAAGACTTTTATTAAAATTTACAACCTTTTTTCCTTTGTATACGTGCTATCCTCTATATACCTTTTATACCTGCTATTCAAAACAAGGATGCGCGCGCATCTCAAAACCGATTTCATTTTGATTTTAATATATAGAGAGATTATATAATAAACCAATTTTCACAGTCTGCAAACAGACACTCCCCTCACTTCAAATCATGTCAACTTCCTTGGGCAACGAGCACAATGGAGTGTTACCGCTTTCAATGTGCGATTTTTTCTCAAATTCGGCCATTTCTAACAGAAAAATAACTCTGTAGGTGCCATTAGGTACGCGCGACAAAAAAAATGAACTCAAAGTCTACATGGATTTATTCCACAGCTATTAAGCTGAAGTTTATGGGAAAACGCTGGCACAATACGCTATGGTCAAATTTCAAAGTTGAGAAAATGCGTAATTTTCGCTCCTTTTGTCAAAAATGACCAATCAATCAACTTCCAAAAACTGGAGTTGTAACCTATCAAAATGGATTAAAATTTCACGAGTAATACAAAGATATTGGTGAAAATGTAATTTGAGCATTTTTGAGCAATTCTGAGCCCAAAATTAGTTCAAATTTCGAGTATTTTAGGATTTTGGATTTGAAATTCTATTTTTTCAAAATCCTTTATTTTAAAATCAACAAATTTTCGTGTTTTGCGATCTGATGATCAGCGTTCAGATTTCAGGTTCTGGTATCACGGTATGCATTTTGTAGTCATGTCGTCACTCCTCATATCATATCGAATTATCGATAAATGTGATGAAATAAAAATTCAACGTAGCATCGTGCAATTATATTCAGGTTTTTTGCCTAGATTTTGGATTTTGGATTTTAAATTCATTTCTGCAAAGGATTTCTGATTTGAAATCCTTTTGTCCCGGATTTTGCCCAACCCTGGTATTTTATCTATATTTCGATATTTTTATTCTCGTTTTTTTCCCAAACTCGGCCCCTAATTAAAGTACAAAAGTATCAATGACATGTATGGAATCCTCAAGACATGACTAACATTTTTCATCCTCTTCATACCCCTCCCCCTTATTTCTCATGGGTAAGGAGCTGGAAAGCATCTAAATGATTTTTCATAAAAAGGACAAAACATGGGCCCCCGACGGTACGTGTTCTCTTTACCCAAGAGGGCTGAAATTTTTTCTGGGTAACGTAGGAGCATAAAGGAAAGAATTCAGGGGGCTAGAAATCCGAAAAAATCAAAAGAAGTTCCCTTCTATAAGGTTGCACAACTCTAATACATACATATATATATGCTCACCTTTGTAGAGCCCTAGCAGCGCATTCTTGCGCACTAGTTACCGATGTATTCGTTTCCTCAGATGCCATTGAAATATCGCAACGCAATTCAGAAACGTCCGTCAAATCTAGCCCAGCTGTAATTAACGTTTCGTCAACAGGGTGCTCGAAAGATACGGTTATTTGTTGCAGCGAAAGTGGTATTACTTCGAACATGGTAATATCTGATGGAACTATGAAAATTGCAAAAATTCGAATTAAAATTAATATCTAACAACGAAATGAGTTTTTTTCGGAAAATCTACCCACTAATTAAAATTATCAATAAAAAAGGAAATGCGAGTTGCCACACGAACGGAAACAATTATCAGCATTGCATTTGTTCATAATCTCTTATCGTAGAAAAATATAATGCGAGAAAATTCTTCGTCTAATTTCAATTACTGATATTTTCAAGGTTCGCGAAACAAAAAAAATTTTTGTTTTAATACTTTTGCTAAAGAGTAAGGTAATTTACCAATATTTTAACATATTTCTTGTAATTTTTTCTTTTGAAGGACCAATTTTTGAAAAAAAAGAAAAAAAGTAAAAAACATAATTGAAAAAGATTATTAATTTTTTTTTTTTTTTTTTTGCTAGTCCTATAGGAAATCCACGATTTCATATGATTTCTCTTCTTCAAGAACTAACAACAAACAATTAAAATCAAAACCAAAATTTGCAACAAACAGACAAAAGTCATTTTTTTCAAGGAAGGTTTTATACCATACGTGAAAAACATACACTCTTAAAATATATATTCTTTTCAATTATTTATGTTATTTATATTCGTTTAATTTATAAGAAGTTGAAAATTAATAATATAAAATACTATTTAAATTGAATCGAGTTCAAATTGATTGAGAATTCAATCAAATAGAAGAAATGATAAGTGAAAACTGAAATTTTGTTCATTTATTTTTTTATTTTCAGGAATTAACTGTTTTAATCGAAAATATTTTGATGAAATTTTGAGAAGTACCAACTTTGAGGACAAATGCTGACCTACAGTAACCTAAATTGAAAAAATAAGTACCTAATTTCGTTAGAATGATATACTTGCTTTTTTTTCTCACAATTCAGATATTATATTTAGTCTTCTGAAGACTTAAAAGAAGGGGTAATTTTTTCAAAATTCAAAAATTATATTCGTCTCCTCCTATAACTAAAAGAAACAGCCATAAAAGATGATCTTAAACTTACAGAAAACTCAATAAGGCAAATCTAATGAACAAAATTTAAACATAAAACTGACGTAATAGTATTAGAAAATAAAGAAAAAAAAAAGAAAAAAATAATATATTGTTTAATTTATAAAAAAAATATTCCATCCTCATGTACTTTCAAAAAATTGAATAACTTATTTTTACAACGAAAGATATATGATGTAATCGTACCTATATTGGGGTGAGCCGAATTTTTTTTTTTTCAAAAAGCAAAGAAGGAATGTTTAAAACAGATGCTAAATGACTTCAAAAAGACTTCATAAAATTTTCAACTCCCCAACTCAATATTTAGACTTCCTCCATAATGAAATTAACGTTGAAAATTTTTTTTTAATTTTCGAAAGAACGAATTTTTGGGTGATAAAATTTTTTTTCACCTGTCAAAATCATATTTTGTTGTGAAAAAACTGAAAAAATTTCTAGCAATTTAAAAGTTCTAAATAATTATGTAGTTCTTAAATATCTTTCAAAAAACAACAAGTTTTGTTATATTCAAAAATTAAAGACAAATGGGTAATTTATTGGCCGTTTGCGCGATATGGTTTTAATTTAAGTTACTTGAGATTCAAGAGGCAAAATATGCTCGATTAAACATCACATTCTTGCTTTAAAATGACTTCTTATCGATGAACTTGGACATTAAGAATCACTGGGAAACAAAAATCGAGCATATTTTGCCTCTGAAGGGCAAAAATGCCTAAACTGGCCCGGTATTGCGCACACAACTAATTAATTACCTATTTGTCATTCATTTTTAGAAATGACGAAAGTTGGTCTTCTTGGAAAAAAATTAAACAATTTTTTAGACCGTCTAAATACATAAAGAATTTGCGGCAAAATTTATTCCCAGTCCTTGGACAACAAAATATAACTTGGGAAAGTAAAAAAATTTTAATGGCTCAAAAATTCGCTTCATTAAAAATTTTTATATCTTCAATTTCATTTTGGTTGAGAAAAGGAGTCCAAAAAAATGAGTTGAGAAGCTGAAATTTTTATGACGTTCTTTTGAGCTAATTCAACAAATATTGTGACCATCTCCCATTCACTTTTTGAAAAAAAAAAAAAAATGTCGCCCTCCCTACTATAGGTACACACAATCAATTTTAACTATTTGGAAGATGAAATCTATTTCATTCTCATATTTCAGAGCTTCTAAATATTTTAATCACAGAGTATTAAGATTACATAAATCATACTTTGGGAACCCCTGAAATGTGTAAATCAAATAAATATGTTTTTATGTATTTCAAATAATT
Organism: Phenacoccus solenopsis; assembly: GCA_009761765.1. NCBI lineage: Eukaryota > Metazoa > Arthropoda > Insecta > Hemiptera > Pseudococcidae > Phenacoccus > Phenacoccus solenopsis. The sequence continues at coordinate 29,235,449 of CM019753.1, read as the reverse complement.
GTAACACATTAAAAACCGCCATTAATCTATCAGTCGAGTAGAAATATTTACAGAATTCAGAATTTCGGAAATAATGACGGCTATTTTTAGAATTAAAAATTGTGTAAAACTCGATTTCTGGTATTTTTCAAAATTCAAAAATTTTTTAAATCGAAGCCCCTGTGTGGCACACGTTGGTTTTACTTCACTGAAGTATAGTTTTTTCTGAGGGTTTATTTGAAATTCAAAGGTTTTTTTTTGGACTTGGTACCGACAAAAAAGGAAAAGTAGTATTCTAATGGTTTCCTAGAGATCATTCCAACATGAATAAAGAGATTAATTGGAGTATCTATAAAAAGGTGGGAGAGGAAAAACTCATATTGATTCATAGAAAATAATTTTTTCAAATTCATAATAAATAGAATTTGAAAGGAAAGGAAAAAGAATAGCAATGTATTCGGGAAAAGTATATTTTTCGTATGTACATAACAAAAGGAACATGCTCTCAAATTACACGATATCATGTAGTCGAATTTTTGAAAATTTTGATGAATTTTCTAAACCAATATGGCATAGATTTCCACTCGTCTTTTATATATATATGCCTTGGATTAAATACTCACTTAATTTTTGCGAAGAATCACTATACGTATTAAGATCTTTAAGGTCTTCGCTTCCAAAAAATTTTAAGCCAAATCCATTACTATATTTTGGATCTGTAATTACAGAAATTCATATGAGAACAACAGTTACATATAATAAGTGATAAGTATCATGATAAAACACTTGAAAAATTTGCTCGTTTTTATAAGTACAAGTACATAGAATTTTTTGAGTAAATGAATATTCACGAAAAAATCGACACTTAACGCACAGATATGCTATTTCCAAATCTTACTTGAGCCCTCTCATAAATGTGAAGAAAACGTTTCACATTAATAAGAATGTTCAGGCATAATCTAGACATGGTACTATTTCTTTTTACATATTTCTTTTCATAGTTGAATCAGCACAAATATACCATGCCCACATTTTGTCGAACCTTTCCATTAATGTGAAACGTTCTCTTCATACTGATGAGAGGGCTCAAGTAAGATTTGGACATTGCATATCTGTGCTTTAAGGTGTCGAAATTCACTATTTAATATCAGATATACATTTTTCTTTCAAAAAAGAGCAACATAAGGGCGCTCGTATATGAATCTTGAGAAAAAAAAATTTAATATCTAAGTATACTGACCACAAGATGCTTCAAAACTTTTATTCAATTTGTCCGAAGAATCTGCAAAACAAACAGTCATATATTTATCCGTGAAGTAATTTATTTGTTATACATTAAAAATAACAATTATTCAACGAAAACATACCTTCGGCTGCTTTCGGCCTTATACACGAAGCGATAAAACTATTAAAAAGAGCTTGCTGCCTCAAAAGTGGTAATATGAGAGTAACGTGGGACGGATGAGAAAATGGAATACTTTGAATAATGTAAGCTTGCATATCATAATTTTCAGTCATGATATAACAATGCCGCTGATCTGGTAACGTCTACAGGATATTTTGAATAATTAAAACTAAAAATAAGTTTGTTAAATGCAATTATAAACGAAAACGATATATACCACTACGGATGAATCTTCATCACATTCTACAAATTTCTTATGTATTTCGCGTTTAATCAGCGATAAAATGGGAAACGGGCCCTCGATTTTATTCACTTTCATACCAGTGATTTCTTTCATCTGTTCTATAAGAGATTCGCAAATGGGCAAGCGTTCTTTTAATTTCATAACAAAGCGAGCTGGTAACAAATTACTATTGGTGGTGGTGAGTTCTTCAAATATATGAGTTCTGTTAAAAATAAACACGTGATTAAGCCTCCATAAATCGAAGAAGCGAAGCAAACATTAAAAATAAACTAACGGTTGATGCGAATCTGGATGTTCGTCGATTTTTTCCGATTTTATTATTTTAACCAAAGGTTGTGCTTGCAGTTTATTCGTCGAGTAGCTCTCCAAACAAAGCGATAAGCAGTAATCGACTTCTGGTAAATCTAACGTTAAAGGTTTAAAAGTCTTTTTCGTTATATCGAGTAAATCATAGGGTGAAATGAAATATATTATTTTCATCGGATGACCTAAAAAATATACATAATTAAATACATATTTCAGCGATAAAATGATACGAAATGAGCAGAAATTACCTCCTCTTCGTTTTTGTACTAAACCAACATCAGATTTATGAATAATAAGGAACGGATCGTTCATAAATGAGCTTTGTAAATCGGACAGCTGAACTATATCCGCTTCTAGGAATTGCAAAGAACTAAATGCTTTCATTTTTTGCGGTTTTTCAGCGTCTAAATTATAAATTGAAATTAAGCCTTCTAAGTGCAACGTGAAATCCTTGAAATCGCGTTTTTCTAATGTAATTTTCAATTCTTCGCAATTCTGAAAGAAAAGTTGAATAAAGGCAATCAAATATAAAGTTTCACAAGAAAGTGATTTATGAAATTAAAATGAAAATTACTTGAAGTTCATCATTCCCTTCGTGATGAATTTTGACATCTTTAATATCACCATTAGATTCAAGTACGACCTCAACGTAAAACATATCGGACGATATGAACCATGCTAAAGCACGACCCGGCTGTTGCCTCAATTTTAATCTTTAAACAAAATTCAAGAATATTACATCGAACAGAAAAAAAGTCTCTTTTCACAGATATACAGACATACCCTAAATGCCGACTAATAACCGTTAACCTCTCGATTATAGCTGATAAGGTAGATACAATAATATTTTGTTGTAATATATCTAAGCAGTCTTGCAGATTTTTTTTCTCTGTTGCTTCTAATGCGTATCGTTTTTCCTGAAATAAAACCATTCAATTATAAACTTCATTCGAAAGTAATTATTCTCATAAATGGCATGAAATTCTCACCAGTAAAGTCATTCGTAATGATTTGGAGTATTCTTTGAAGGATTTATAAGCACCGCTCTTAGTGCGGAGTTTCTCCATCAAGAGACTCGAAGTCTCGTCCATTTTCGCTGTAATTTAGATAAACAATACGTAAATAATACATCAATTTGTATTTCCACATTGACTCGCTAGTTTACAAATGGATATGAAAAATAATTGAGGATTTTCAAACGTTACGTTGAATATTTTAAATCACACTAGATAAGCCAACAAACAAAGACATCGGAGTCAAGATAGAACGTAGATCTGAATAGTTCAACGGTGAAAGGTTTATCTCATATAGCAAGAAAAAATAGATGAAATTACCTTGTAAGATAATAATAAGCAGCTGACTGATGAGCTAATACATTATCGACATATTCATCTATTGAAAACCGTATTACATCGATTGATCAAGAAAATCAGCGACATTTCGCTGTGACGCAACGCACCGCTTTTATAAACGAAGGAATTTTAAAGGTAAGACTCGACAGGTGTTAAAAAGCTTGAAACTTTTTGAAATTATACATTGTGAAAAAGTTTCCACGAAGAAAACGCCATCACATTGTGGAAATACTGACTTTCAAGTTGAATGAATTCTATCATGATGTTCTACGATGCATTTCTACTGTTGGAAACTTGAAAAATAAAATTTTAAGCACGAATAACAAGACTTTTATTGAATTTACTATTATTATAAATCATGAAATTAACCTTAGCCTACGTTAACTATTCGCATTTTGTACACAGTCAAATTTCGAGAATGAGAAATACAGGTAGCAAAAGGGTGGGGATAGGATAAGGATTTTTGTTTTCAGTTGAACATTCGATTTCGATAGTCGTTATTCGTTACGGAAGTAAATAATCGAATCCCCTCTACTTCACTGTTCATGTTAACATGAAGGCTACTGTTAAGACTGCGCCACTCGCTTGGATAGGAGTTTGATTGTAGTAATCGATACTGTTCCCATTCGATTTAATGTGGATTTAATATCCTTTGCCTACTTATGATAACACATTTTAAATAGGCACAACAAAAAGACAACAAAAAATGAAAGTAATTTTTTATTTTTTTCTCTTTCATAATCAATTAATTTTTATTTCTAAATGTTATCCAAAGAAAGCTGTAGAAATTTAGATAAATATTAGTGAAATTAAATCAATCTAAAATCATAAAGAAAAAATCGAATGAATAATTTATTAATGAACTGTGATTTACAAACTATGATTAATATTATTTTCATCACAAATTTAAAATTTACTCATTTAAATATAATAAATTATTATATATAATCCCCAGTTATTACTTACTGATGGAATTGAAGGTTTTTTGCAGTTTTGAAACAAATTCTATGAAGTAGTTCATAGTAAACCAACGTTTCTTTGGTAAAATAGTTAATAGATTAGAAGTATAATTATAATTTTAATTCACTGCTACATAATAACCTGAATATTATGATTCAGTTTATTGAAACAAAACAAAAAATCAAATGATCGTAGAGCATAATTCTTTATTTAAACTGTATTAAATAACGATATTTAATTCAGCATTTATAATGGAAGCAGAATTGTCAAGGGAAACATCTATAGTAATTTCTTTGAAACTAGAAAATTTCAATTTTTTTTTTATTTCACGAACAACTGAAATTGGTAAAAAACAAAATAACTTTATGTAAAATTCATAATACCAACATGTTTACAAATAAGTAATTCAATAATAAACAATATGAGGAAAAATAAAATAAATTTTACTTTTTTGTAGGAAACGTAAGTATTTTCCGTGGCTGATTAAAAACTATTCTGTTATACAGCAGTAACTTTTCTGTAGATAGTGTATCATTATTATAAAGACGAATTTATAATGGATGTGGAAAAAATCTACAGAGAAGTTACAGCTATATAACTGAGCAGTTTTTAATCAACCACGGAAAATACTCACGTTTCCTACAAAAAAGTAAAATTTATTTTATTTTTCCTCATATTGTTAATTATCGAATTACTTGATTCATAATTTATAATTTAAAGACTACGACAAAATGAAAGCATGATAACGATATTCAATTTATTTTTCAAAAAATAGGAAAATTATTGATTTGTGCGTACAATTATGCGTGAATACATAAAATGATGTAAAAACTGTACATAAAAAAAATGAAATAACAAAAAAAAATCTCGATCTATTAATTTTTTAATTTAAAAGGAAAAACTTAAAAATTTATTTAGCAAAAAAATCATTTTTTCCTATCAAAAATATTCAACATTCAACATCCGCATTCAATAATATAGTAAATTTCCGTTAATATGGAAAAAGCGGAAATGCTGAAATTTCCGATTACACAAAATTTAACGGATTCCGTGACTTCCCAACTGAGGTTATATCTGTTATCTAATAACCCTAACTACACAATAAATCTAACCCTACACCAAAAATGAGTTGTAAAAGGTATATTTTATTGATTTTTGAGGTATGATATGCGCACACTCTTCGAGTGAAATGAATGGGTTATTTTATGAGTATACCGGCGCTAGATAAAATACACTCTAACATCGTCCAACATCTCGTCTCTTGTCAATTTTCAAAGGTACCAAACAGTTCCGCTGGATGAACGTACAAGAAAAACTTTATCGCATCACCTCTCGGTAAGCTGTAATTTGAGATAAGATTTTAATTTTATTATGCATTTTTATTTTGCGCTATTTGTGTGCTTTATAAACTTAAATAAATAATGACACGTAAATACAGTCAGATAGAGATATTTTTCATAATACTTGAAATGAATTTTCTTTCTTTTAAACAAAATATGAATGATTTCACAAATCATTGCACGCAGTGATTAATTTTGGCAGTTTTTACGCTGATAAAGTATTTCAACCTTATTACAAACGTAATCGTTCATTTTTTATTTTGATTTGTTTTGATTTTTGCCTTTACAGTTCATATAATGGTAGCTACCTTCAGTTATATAATTATGCAACCAAATTATCACCTGTTACGTTTTTTTTGTCTCTGTGACTTCAGTCATCTTACTTACCTTTATTAAAAAGTAAGTTCCATTCGAACCTCGTTTTGAATAAGAATATTTGAGATTTATTTAAAAATTGATTAAGAATAATAAACCAACTTATTCCGACAACATTAGGCAATTTTTACTTTGAGAATAAGTAGCAATGTTTTCACTAGCTATGCGTTTATCTGTTCATTATACTTGCATACTGTATTCAGCAAATGTGATATTTTTCATTGCATGCTAGTCGAAAAATCATAATAAACAGAAATCAAGTACACTCGAGGTAGCTAAAATTAGAGCAATTCATTTTATGGAATTAAAAACAAAATTAAATTTATATTCGTCTTCAATGTTCAAATTGATAAAATACCTATTACAAAGGAACAAAATTAGGTTTTTTTTTTACAGACGACAGCACTTTAATTAGTAAGAATTAAAAAAAAATTAATATAACGGGCGCGTTTGTTTTCTTTACTAAAGAAGTGAATGCCACTTTTTTTGAATTTCCATTCTTCAAAATTAAGAATTATTAACGCTTGAAAAATTATTTCTTTGAAAGGAATTTTGCTTTCGGAAATTGAAATCAAATGAGTTTTGAATTTTCAATGCATTTGATTTTTATTCGAGAAATTACATAAATATATATTAAGTTTTTCGCATTACAATAATTGAAAAAAATATACGAAGATTTTTTATTATTTAAGATTTTACACCTCTGTGGAAGCATAAAGTTTGCTCTATACTTAATAAAATAAACTTTCTTGTAAGGAAACAAAATTTATCCGCTGCCAAGGTAGCTAGTGTGCGGTTTTAAACACGAATAATGGGTAACGATGATTAATTAGGACATTAATTAACAATAATTTAAAGCTTGGCGCTTACGAAACATTTTTTATGACACTAGTCGTAGGCTAAATGTAGCATAATAATTTGTTCTCATAACTTCGTAATAAACGACGATATTTATCTAGTCAAAGGAAACATAGGTACCTATATATTCTCTAAAATATATTTCCACGTTCGAAACTTTAGTCAACACGAAAATCTCGAATACCCAGCTAAATCCATTCGTCTTTTGAAAATACCCGATACATATGGAATAAAATATGAAATAGTATTCTTGAAATATTCTGATGCGTAGGTATATTTAAAATATGCCAGAAGGTATGAATTCAAAAAATCAAAATGCCGAGGAAAAAGATTTGACATTATACGAAAATAAAGACGGATTAGCTGGCGATTTAAAATTTCTCGCTTCCATGCCCGAACTATGCGATGTAACATTTTTAGTCGGCGAAACGAGAGAGCCTGTATGCGGCGTAAGAGCCATTCTCGCCGCTCGAAGTCGGTAAGCTATTAAATAATTTGTTTCATTTTTCAACTTATTTTATTATCATAAATTCGTCACAAATTCATCTCCTTGTAGAGTTTTCCATCAAATGTTTTACCAACAGTCATCGAGCCCGCAGAAGAAAAAAGAAAGTCAAACTAAAGAAAATAAATTGCGAATGTTTTTAAAACGAAGTAGCGAACCTACGCTCAATGTACAAAATAATTCCGGAATAGCAACAGGTTCATCGCAAAATATGGTGCGTTTGGTAAATTTCTCGTGACACTGGGATCAACTAAAAACCTATTCAATTAATCTCTAAATCTACCTGTGTGATTACAGCCTCATCAAACTCTAATAATCGACGAATTCGAACCCGACGTATTTCGACAATTAATCGAGTATATTCATACTGGCTGTGTTACCCTACAACCGAGAACATTATTAGGTTGTAATTTCATTTTGTGTTTGTAATGAAAATCACTAGACCGTTAAATAGAGGTATATTTGAAAAGAAATACTGCGCTAATATTGTTTGAAAATTGGGTATATCTATACTTGTATTAAATTTATAGCGTAGAATTTCCGAAACCGTTAGTTTAGCCTGCAGGTATCTTTCTATACAGGAACAGATTAAGAGGACATGGTTCGCTAATTAGTTTATTTCCAAAGTTTCTCAAGTTAAAACATTATAAAGGTGAAAAGCTTCTTAAATGACGAAATCAAATGTCTTTATAAAATTAAAATTTGTAACTGCTCATTAGATCTATCTGATTTTTCTTTTCATATACCTTTATTTCAATTATAGTCTGCTTTTTGTGACCAAAAAATAGATTTTCATGATTACCTACTTTTCAAAAATTGAAATTTATTATACACCAAAATATTCTCTCAAAAAGGCTCTTTCAATTCCGGTACCACTTATTTGAAACACTTTCGAATGAATGGTCAATAAAGTTGGTCTTTAATTACCGTTAGGAGAGTGTGATGAAGTAGCATTTTGAATAAAACTTGAACCCCTGACAAAAAATACAGAAATTCTTCAAAAAGCAAAAGCCGTCACGCAGCATTACTGGAGCTGAGTTTTGAATTGATGCTAGTACTAGTAGTAATGCTGTTGTTTATCTCTTCATACCTTTACTTCGCCGCAGCTTTGCTTTAACATAGTTGATTATAATATGTAATTATTACGAATTATGATTATTGAATTTGAACTTTTTATTGAATCTCTCCAAGTCATCACAAATAGAATTTTTCAAGTAAATTTAGTGGAGTTATGAAAAATTAAAAAAATGTCATGATCAAAACTTTTTCTACTTCCGTTATTTCGTTTCCGTTTCCGTTATTACGATTACGTTTCCGTTATTCTGTTTCCGTTAGTCCGTTTCCGTGTTCTGTTCTGCTCTGTTTTGTTCGGTACTGTTCGGTTCTGTACTATTCTGTTCAGTTCAGTACAGTTCTGTTCTGTTTCAACTTTTTCAGCGATTTTAGCATCGCACTTCTTCTATTATAAAAAAATTAAAAGTTATACTCCATTCTTCAGATTTTTTATTGACACAAAACAAATCGTATGAATTTTTTAGATTCAAGGAAGGTTATAAGACCTTAGCAAAGTTGATAATAAATTACTTTGAAAAATTGGTGTGCTCAAGTCTTCATGTTATCGGGTTTTAGGAGTGGAGAAACCTCTGGATAATGCTCTAATTAAACTTATAAAAAGCAAATACATGAAGACTTGACTACACCTCATCCCGTCATCCCCAATACTCTATCCAACAACAATCACATCCTTTGATCACCTTAATGTTGAGAATCTTTGTTAAACCTATTTAGTGACACTCAAGACTTGATGAAGAACACTTAGCGTTAGAAAAGCTGTGCTCAATATACGCTTACGTCGCTTAAAAATCAATTGTGGAGGTAGAATTTTCCTTCACCATTACTACACCCACTTCTCGATTAAAATTTCTCATTTTTTGTTCATTATTACTCGTGTCATTACACACAAAATATGGAATAAAAATCAATTGATGATAATATTAGTCCATTTCAAAACTTTGTTTGCAAGGACAGAACAGCATAGTTTCAAAATTTAAACTGAGCTATCGCCAATGCGTCGCGATGGAATAGAGGAACTTGGATATTTTTCATTAGATTTAAGTTCTATTCAATAACGCACGTTCTATGCACTTCCACAAAATACACCCAGACCCACTTAAGAGCCCTCTAATTCAAAATTACCTCAAATGGGAGGTGAACATTGAATAACTAGGGTACCTATTTTGAAAGAGCCCTCGTATGAGCACAATTTGTATGTTACAATTTTTAATTTCCAAAAAGTACTCGTGAAAGTCCAGTTTTGGACCACAAAAATTACAACAGATGGAGTATTCTTGAAGGAAACAAAATCCTTCGGAACGTTATTGCCTTAAAATAATTCCATATTTTACATTTTAGGCGTTATGAATGCCGCCGATAGGTATGGGTTGGAAGAATTAAGAAAATCTTGTACCGGTTTTATTCAATGTTGTATTAATGTGGATACTGTATGTGCTTTGTTACAAACCGCCGATCGTTATGTACAATATAAATGTACCAAAGCGTTTTTAAAACAAGTACGCCTTTAATTTTAATAATTTTCGTATAATTTATGCAATGCTAATTACGAGTTTTTTTTTCATCACACCATAGTTGCTAAAACTTATTTCTTATAACAATTTCAAATTACAGAAAGGTTGCTATGACAACATTTGAAAAAATATTTTAGCTTACGCAGGAACACTATAAGTGTTAAAAAAAAATTAAACTGAAAAATTCGTATTTTGTAAAATTCTAATTTATCAACTTTTGCACTTTTATACCTTCGAGAATGTATTGTACTACTTAGTAAACGCGTAGGGTAGACTTTGAAAAATTCGCGAAACTTTATATGTGCTCTACGTTATTTACGAGAGCGCTAGATCGCTTCAGCGTGACCTTTGGGATTCGAGTATTATCACTAATACAAGGATCAACTTATTGGAATAAACTGAGTACTCGTTAAAACGAATATTTCATATTTTCTTTAGTATCTATCCAATGAGTTGGTTCGAAAGTACAGTCCACTTCTTTAGATTTATTTTACTTCATCAAATGTACATCCTTTTTTCAAATTTTCAAACTTCATGGTTGTTAAGAATAGTTTAGATGCTGTCGATATTTACTTTTTGTAGAGATCTTTTCACGATATAGAAAAAGGTTACCTATCTAACAGTACCTATTTTGAAACTTATATTGAAAGCAAAAATCTATAACTAGAAAGTTTCTTTTTTATTTGTTTGAAACACCCCACATAATATTATTTTCTTACCGAACAATATATTTTGAATAAAAAAATAAAAAGGAAGAAAGCCTAGCAAATCTGACAAGTCCAATTTCTCACATATCAAAATTATTTACGCTTCGCTATTTTATGTGCCTATTTGCGTATTGGCACGTTTTGCTAAAGCATTTCGCAAGTATACAAAAAGGCCACTAGGAATTCATATTCGTATAATCCGAATAAAGGTGGGAAAACTAATCAACAAAAATTTATCAGTATCCCTCGTGAAAGTTGATTAGATGAAAAAATTGATTTTCCAAATATTTAATACGCATCATTTTCTCCTCAGGTATTAGAATTCGTTGATGAAAAAGGTAATGAAATATTAAATTTGGGCTCGTTTGCTCTACTTCCACTTCACGTTGTACGCTTAATATTTTCTAGGAAAAGCTTAGTCGCAGATGAATTTACCAAATTTCAGGTAAGGATTATAATACGAGTTCTGTGCTTGAATAAATTATTAAAGCTTAGCTTTCCAGCTCCGAAATTTCAACTAAAGTAGCTAAATCTGATGAAAATTTTGGTAATGTAGGTATCTAGGTAAATATTCATTACGAAATACTTGCGTCAAAAACTAATTAGTTTTCGCCGCTAACATTGCGTAACGAGATTTTATACATTTATGGTATTACAATGGAGTAATTTGGGCATTTGAACATGATTTTAAATTATTCCAGTGCTAAAATTATAAGCACATCAATTACGCTTGAAAGTGATACTGGAGCGAAATGAAAAGATGAAGTGTGTAACGACTTTTGAATGGGTTATTAAAACCTACGCTAAGTTTTGAGAAGTCATTTCCAAGTGATATTACATAGTTGCTTGCGGTGTCCTGATATAGTATACAGAGTGTTCCCGCAGTGGATGACTTACATAAAGGTGTGATTAGGACACACATATTATATCAATGATATAATAAGTTTCCTCTCCAAACAAAATCACCTTATAGGGTGGACAACTTTGGAAATTTTTAGAGAATAAATGAGAAGTTATGAGGATATTTAGTATCGAAAAACATGATAGAAAATTATGATTTTTTAAATTTTTTGAAACTTTAGAAATTGTCATTAAAAATTTCTAGATGATACGAAATGTGTCTCATAAAAATATGGCTAGTGGGCTCCCTTGAAAATAACTTTAATATCGAGATAAAAAATTCGAAATAAAATGATTTTTTTTTTTTTTTTTTTTTTTTTTGGTGGCGTTTTTAACTGCCTTGGTTATCACGCCACCTCTAGGATAGTTAGATTTTAAATAGAAGGCCGCAACGTTGTAAGAGAGTCAAAATGTTATGGATATTTTGTGGGTTGTCGGTTATTTCTTGTTTGATTTTTAATGATTTTCGAATGTCGTACAATTTTGGACACAGAAAGAGAAGGTGGTTGACAGTGATATTTTGTTGATGACATAGGTTGCATATTGGTGGTGGGAGTTTTTCAAAAAGGTAACTATGTGTGAGCCTGGTGTGACCAAGTCGTAGTCTGGTGATTGTTATTTCGCTTTTCCGATCTAAGTGGTCCAGGTGTTTCCATGGCATAACTGATTTTTTATGGGTGAAGAGTTTGGATGTGTTTTGGTAGGACCATTCTGATTGCCATTTTTGGGTGGTAATTATGTGAAGTAAGATTTGAGGTCTGTGGGGGTAAAAATTTGAATGGGAGAAGTATTACTAGCGGTTTTTGCGAGGTGGTCGACTTTGTCGTTACCTTCAATGTTTACATGGCTGGGAATATACATCATTTCGATTGTATTTCCTGCTTGAATAAGGGAGTGTATTAAGTTTTGAATTTGGTAAATTAGGGAGTTTTCTGAAAAGGGGTTTTGTAAAGCCTGCAAAGAACTGAGGGAATCGGATAGAATGAGGATACTTTTTACTTGAGGGGAAGTAATTTGTTGGATACTTTTCAAACAGTGGAAAATTGCGGTGAGTTCTGCTGTAAAAATTGATATGACATTATTGATTTTGAAGTTGTATGAATCGTTTTGAATGGAAAATGCGTATCCTGTATGGGTATTGGTGATTTTTGAGCCGTCTGTATAGCAGTGAATGTAACTGTGGTATGGTTCGAGTTGTTGAAGGAAGAATCTTTTTATAATATGAGAGGAGTTTTGGGATTTTGGGTGATTGGTCAAATTTAAGTTAATATTAGGTTTTTCTATTTTCCAGGGAGGAGTTGGTTGGGAATGTATAAGTTGTTTTGGTGGGAAAGGTATTTGTTGTTGTTCTAAATTTTGTAAGAATTCCGTAATGGGCGGGTGTAAAGGAATACCTCTACTTTCGATGTGCTTTAGAATTTTTTTTTGAATTGGGTGATGGGGAAGTGAGATGACAGAGCTGAGATATCTATTCGCTAATAGTTGTCGTCTATGTGTAGGCGGCAATTCTGAGGCTTCGCAATATAGACTGGTGATGGGTGTTGATCTAAGTGCTCCGATACATATGCGGATTGCAGAGTTGATTTTATACGAAATGGATTTTAAAAATTTTTGTTTCGAAAACTACCAATAACAAAAATGCTAGGTTCATGTCAAAAAATGGGGTTGTAAGAAAATTTTATCCATAAAAATATTTTGGGAATAAACGTTTTGTTTAAGAGATATAAAGACATTTGTACCAAAAAGAAGTAAAATGTTTGGTTTTTTGTAAATAACATTCGAAATTATCATCAAGTTTGTTTTCAAAGAATTTCTAGTAGTGAAAAACGTGACCATCACAAAATGCGAAGGATAAGTGCCTTTCGGGTGGATTTAATGTCGAAATAAAAAATTCGAAAGAAAATTTTTTGTATCATTGTTGGAGCTTCAATTAATTAAAAAAAAACCCTTTCAATTTTTTTTATCTCAACATCAAATGCACCTGAGGGGCATTTACCCATCGTATTTTGCAGAGGATGCGTTTCCTAACACCTAGAAATTTTTAAAGGGGCACCTTAACAAGGAAATTTTTTATGTTATTTACGAAAAACTAGCCCTGAGGTGTACATGGCGCAGAAAAAAAATTACTTTTTTAATTGGTTTTTTTTTTCAATACTAAATTACTAATATACTCATATCTTCACACGCATCCCCTTTAATCTTACCTTTTTTTACGTTTAACAGTACACTATATTTTTTGCAATGTAGGACAAACGGTAAATCTTCATCTGCCCTTAATTAGGTAATAAAAATTTTGAAATTGCCAACCATCAAGATGAAAAAATTATTTTCGTCCCCCTTCATCAACTGAGGCAAGCAACGAAGCAACCCATGATTACATTAATGTAATATGTTTGCTTTATCACCCCCTCCCTCTTATTCAAATCATTCACTCCCAGAACACCCCGTATATTATGCTCAATATAAAACGAAATAACACACTTTGAAATTTTTTTCATCATTCCCCAGGGTATTACAACTTGATGCAAATATGCTTTCAGTTCGTGTCTAATCATGGGGCGGATGAATACCTAAGGAATCAGTTTTTTATGGCATGAAACGAAAAAAAAAATACGCATACATAAAACGGAGAAATTTCCATATTTAAAATTTTTTTATACCTGCCTATTTATTTGAAAGCGAAATAAAAGGAAATTAAGCTCGACGAAGCTCGTATTTTAGGAAAAATATGAAGGACGCTCATCATATCTATCAATTTATCATTGAAAAAAACCCGAAGGGTGCTTCCGATTTCACGCAATTTTTCCACCATAATTGACACGCAAAACACTTGAGAGAGATAAAGTTTTAAAAGCGTACAGGGTACACGAGGATGTTAAATTTACGATATCAATCAATCTCGTTTCAAAAATTTTACCCCAGATAAAAGTTGTTGGAATTAATTCGAAAACAAGTTAAAATATTAAATTATAAAAAGAATGATAGTTCTTCGTTCTAACGTGAAATTTGAATCTTGAAATCGTATATTCATTATACACTCCTAATAAAAAACTTTCAATTATGATTCCATGGCAGAGGGCTGAATGGGGTGAACAAAGTGAATCCGGTATAATGACAGAAATTTGTCATAATACAAAACAACGTAGAGAATAGTGGAAATGTAGGTAATCATTCGTTAAATAGTTGACGTTTCGAACGTTCGTCGAATAGTCTCACTCTTATTGATAACTAAGTACGGTGTGTATGCCACACGCAACATAAATTTGTTAGAAAAATAGCATAATGGGAATACTGGAGGAATATCGCATGATTTTCCTGTTATATTGCGCGCACGTACTCACAAAATTAATTTTTTTTTGTAGGCTGCCTTAATGTGGACCATGAAATATAGTGATTTGAATAGTGATGTAGACTGGAAAAAAGTGTTCCGCGATAACTTTCTCAGTTTGATTAAATTTCATAAAATACCCGCCAACGTATTGATGAAAGAAGTGGATCCTTTGAAAGTTGTCCCGAATGATATCATCGTAACCGCTTTAGCATACCAGGTACCTTTTAGATTTTCTTTTGAAATTTACATTTATTCAAGTTACGTCGTAGTTCAAAGTCACCAGATCGTGAAGAACGCGATTCTTATTCTATTTTTTCTGCGAAGAATTTCCCATGGCGTAGGTGCCATACATTTTACAATTTATTTTCGCTGTATGCGGATATTATGGGTGTACCATATTGATTTATAATTATAAGTATTTTTACGCGCGATTTTATCATTTTTATTTTGAGTATAATAGATACGTAGATTCCTAATGGGGAGTCTATTTTTTTTTTTTTTTTTTTTTTATAAAGTAAAAGAGGTGAGTGAACATAGTTGCTGAATAACTTCAAATATACGTTATAAGTGTTATAATGAAATCGAACCGTAGGCCCATTCATTGCTTTTGTCAAAATTTTGACTTTTTTAAAAATCTTTAATAAGAAAAATTTTTAGAACCATTTATATTATTTTGCTCCCAAGTACTCTACACGCTATTCCATGAATGCTGAGAAATATTTCGATAGAAGATAATACTGGTTGAGCACAACAAAAAAGTTCTTATTTTGTATGCGTGATAAGTTAAAAAATTATTTGAGACAGAAGTGAGACAATAATTCTAGTGTATTATGATAAAGTTGAATCAATCGATGTAACTTAAAATTTTCTTTTATCAACATGTGGTTTTGAAATTACCACCTAGTAAAAAATTCAATGTTTTTCCTGCTATATATTTGAAAATGTTTTCTACAATTGCAATTTGCCAAAAATTTAATGCATCAAAGTTTTAACTACAGATTCTTCGAATTTGCAGATAGGTAAAATTTATCTTCTTTTGTTCTACTCATCGAGTACTATCCAATGGGTAAAAAAGAAGTTATTTAAAAATACACATTTTTGTAACACTTCACACAAGGCGAAGTGTGCTTCACTTCTTTCTAGTGTCTTAGCATTTGAGGTTCCGACAGGCCGAGGTGCGGTGGAGAGCCAGAATTAGCCTTGTTGCAAAAATAATTCTTGGTCTCCTTTATATTTTTTTTTTAAATCTGAAAAAAAATTTCTACAAAAAAATAATGAAGCGAATAAAATTAAAGTTATGAATATTGTACCTATCTATATAGTGTCCACCATCTGTGGTAATTCCAAAATTCTTCAACCATCCGATCCAGATTAAAAAATATTGAATTTTCGACATATAAGGACGATTTTTCAGGAAGGGGTGGGATGGAGGGTCAAAAACTTTTTGGGGAGTTTCTTCATTGAGGGCAACATTTAGGAGCAATTGTGACGAAATTTGGGTCAATAAGGGTTGTTTTCACTATCTTATCAGGAGAGACCCTTTATATTCTATTTCATATTGCTAAGTAGTATACTTGTCTTAAATAGGAAAAAGCTTTTCTTCGATTTTGCCACTAAATAGGTAATACTTTTAGAATTTATGAAAGACAAAAATTTTATATAGTATTACGTATCTTGGGTGTCAAATAAGGAAATTCAAACCTTTACTATGCATTTAGCACTCAAAATAATATACTTTTATTAATGATTTAAGTCTTTCGAAAAATTTGAAAAGTTTTCGAACATGTGAATTATAAGGCAAATGCTGACATTTTTTCGTCTATTCGCAACAAAATATAGTCACATAGATCCACAAATAAAAAATTGCCCAAAAATAACGTTTGTCATTTTTAAAAATTTTCATTAATTTCATTAAAAATTAAGATTGAATTTGTCAATTGAAATTTTTACGAAGTTTATTTCAGGTCATTTGGTAGCTGTAGTTCACTCATCTCTGACAAATTTCGAAAAAACCAAAAATACGCCAACATCGTGTTTACTTATTGCTAAAAATATGAGTAGTTATAAAGAATTCAAAAAAATAAGTAACAAAAAATTCCACTCAATCATTATAATGCTGAGAAAATTTTTTCAAGGAAGGATTTATAATTAAAAAAGAAGTTTTTCTTTAACAACAAAACTCTCCATCGAGGGGACTTTCAAGATTTAAAGACCATCACAGGGGAATAGCTTTACTGAACTTTTGGATTATTTTAAGATTTTCTGAAAACTTATCAAAACTTTTGATCTCGTTATAATTGCTTAATTTACTTAATAATAATCTTATTAGTTTTAATGTTTTTAAGTCGTCGAATTCGAAAAACCTACTATGAATATAAACATGAATTGCACGAGAAATCAAAACCGACGAAGTTATTTCATCCCATTCAACTTAACACTGAGTTTAACGTGAATGAATATAATTATACCCAAATATCAAAACGTCTAGGGAGAATATTACAAAGAGCGATACGTATAGCATAATCGTAAAAAACCATACCCCTAGAGAAATATCCTTATCCCAAGCAGCTTTTTCGGTAATCGAATGAGTTTTAAAAAGCAGCTTAAACCAACCGTTACGTTTGATTTTAAAATTAAATTTCCCAAGTACTCGCCTTGTAAATGTTTACTTTTCCATTTTCGACATTTAAAATGGGTTTTCCGGCTTTCGTACGCTTTTTCGAGTACGTTAAAACGTACTTAGCGTAGCTAAAAACGCAATTTTAATCCGGTACTTTAAAACGCTTGGTAAACGGAGAATTTTTAAAATCATGGTGATTTAATTTCGCCAACTTTTTACATTTTACGTCGGATTTTATACGTGTCGTGCTTCTACTCGTGGATTCTGGTATTAAAAGTTATAACGCGGATGTTATAACCGTACACCGTACCTACGATGGATAGACCAAGTTGAGGAATTAATTAGATTACCACCGAGCTGTACTTGGTGTTATCTTGGGCCAACGGTGGTTTCACATATTACCATATTCGTAAATGTGAAACCGTGTCTACAATTTTACATAAAGGGTTCTAGAGTCAATTGAACATATAGACCATACAGCCGTATAATACTCGAAAATATTTGTGTGACTAGTTGCTTTAGAAGATCCTAAAAAAAATTAAGTTATTCCTTTAGTGAAACGGAACAAAGTAGTACTAACTTAAAGGAAGCATTTTTACTAGACATAGCTGTACCATGTTGAACTTATATGTGTTAGTTGTCAAAGGAGTAGGTATGCTGGAACATTAGTTCATTAAGGTAGGTAACTTCGGTAAAGGCCATTTTAACGTTGTTTAAGGCTAAAAGCATTTGGTTATAGAATTAATTTAGTCTTTTAGAGTATTGAAGTTTACCCTGAGATGTATTATAATTTTGTTATCCATTATTTAGAATCATGCAAAAATTTATGAGGAAAGAAAGGTCAATTTTAAAACCGTGTCGATTATTACTTATTATTTATTTCAAACGTGTTGAAGTATGCTTGGTTACAAAAAAAAAGACGAAAATATCATCCTATACATTTTATTGTTGTATATATAAATTACGTACCTATTATAACGTAAGCTTTCATTCTACGTTTAAGTTTCTTTCAAGTTAAAACTTTCTTATGTTATATTCAGAAAGAACAGGAAGAACAACTCGCACTGGTTTATTGATTACAATGGCCGTCGTATAAAACGAATCTCGTAATCTTACAATAACTATAACGAAATTAATCGTAAACACGATAACAAAAGGTAACATTACAAAATCGTAAGGTTCGAAAACGTAGCGTAGGATGCTTCTTTTTAATAAAAGTGTGACCCCTTGCCAATCCTGTTTTTTATCATCCCATACGCTAATTAAGCTGTGGTAATTTTTATTTATTTGTAATAGCATGTAGAAGGTGTGACTATTTTTTATTTTTCAAAACAGTCCATTTGCGCAAAAAAATTTACAAGTCCGATTGCGAATCAATATGATATGATTGCGTTTTGCTCATAATTTTGGAAATCGTTGAATAACAGCTTGGAAAACGCCAGAAAAAGCCTAAATCCAATGCTTGCAAATAATTCCTTTGCAGCAGTAAAAAACCGTTAGCTTTTAATAGCTCTTCGAATTAAATTGTGTAGTCATAAGCGTTTGTAAATGGTTATTAGTTTTAAATTGAAAGAATCCGGAATATATGTACGTTTAGCGTTGAGAATACATATTTACATTATATACGAGTACATTGGTGGAGTTTTTAAACCCCTTTTTATTGAAGCACGGTTTAGATTTGGTTTTGTATGGTTTTTGTTTGGTTTTTTTTTCTTTGGTGTTTTATTGTTTATTTATTTTTTCCTTTTACGCTTTCTAACGTGATCACGTAGGTAAATGGGTAATCATTTGGTTTGAGTCGCTGAATTTGTAGAGCGTTTACACCTATAATCGAATTCATTTTATATCCACATTCACTGTTTTATATCCCTTTGAGTGGTTTTTTATTTCCATAATAATGTGTACTGTGTAGTGTAATATTTCATTGAATATTATGTGTTACTTATTCGTATTATGTTCGTAAAAAGAATGTATAATATGAATAAAAATAAGAGGCATTCAGATATTCTATATTAATGTATAACGTATTTCCATTTTCCTCGCTGAACAGAGGCAACTCAACAGTAGTAGTTGTACGATAATTTGACTAACTAAAATGAGCAGGGGCAATGCGTTGGATGTTCTTAAGACAGATCGATTTTGGTGTTTTTTTTTTTCAAAAATTGATGATGTGTTGGTAAACAACTCGAAAAAGAGTATCAATAATCAAAGTACAGTACAGTAAAAAAGCATCAATAGGGCTTTTCCTATAAACAGGTAGCTAGCCAAATGCCTTTAAATTGGTAACCGTTTGTTGATTTTTATGCGAAATTGCCTTTTTGTATTGACATACTGAGAAGTGAAATACTTAGTTGTCATAATGTAAGGACACAAAAATGAGATAAAATCAACAAACGGTTACCGATTCAAAGTCATTTAGGTAGGCTATCAGGTTACGTGAGTTTTTTTTTATTAATATGATAGATATTACAGCCCACCTGATCTTATTATGCAGGGTCTCTAAAATCACCCTTTATTTATTCTGTAAATTTACCTTAAATCAGGGCTGGTGAACATGAACAGAAAAGAACATTATGAACCATCCAGAACACTAAAATTTTAGTTCATAATGAACGATAAAGAGAACAGAACAAAATTATGTTTTGACACAAATAAAATAGAACCGAACCGAACAGAATGAAATGGAATGGAACGGAACAGAACGAAATAGTAGAACAGAACAAAAAAAAATTTAAAAAGAGAAGGTGAACTGATCTGAATGGAACTTGGAACAAAACAGTTTTTTCCCTTTCCATGAATTGTATTATTACAGCGTCTTTCCTTTTTTCTTTCATAACTCACGGTGACGTTGACATCAAACAATGGCATTATCAAAATTTCAATTTTTGATTTTTGAAGACTAGTGTAAATGCATAATTATGCAAGTTTTCGTATTTTTGATTGACTATCAAGTAAATATTTTTATTTTCTCTCCTTCTTGTTTTTTAACGACAATAAACGAAACCGAATCGAAGTGAACTGAACCAACACCACCTATAGTAAAAGGCCTGGGCGCAGGTGTTGTGACGTCAACGCTAAGAGGCTGAAGTTGCGCGTTTTACATTGTTTCTTATGTAACTTTGCAAATTTTTTACGGCGTTCCGGGTGGTGCTAGCACTTCGGAAAAAATTTTACCGTTAAAAAAGAGATGATGGGGAGTATGTGAAAAAAAATTCAGAATCATAAATGCATAAATACAGATTTTTGAAAAAAATAACAAAATCGCTATTTTGATAGATAGAAGTCTGATTTTTTTTTTTATATACTCTCCATAACGTCCTCTATGAGGTAAAATTTTTTCCGAAGCGCTAGCACCACCCGGAACGCCGTAAAAAATTTGCAAAGTTACATAAGAAACAATGTAAAACGCGCAACTTCAGCCTCTTAGCGTTGACGTCACAACACCTGCGCCCAGGCCTTTTACTATAGGTGGTGTTGACTGAACCAAACAAAACTGAACAGAATGGAACCGTACGCAACCGAACATAACAGAACAGAACAGAACAAAACAGAACTGAACAAAACAGAATAGAATAAAACAAAACAAAGCAAAAAAAAACAGAATAGAATAGAACAGAATGAATGGAACAGATCAGAACACAACAGAACAGAACAAAATAGAATAGAATAAAGTAGAACAAAACAGAACAAAACAAAACAAAACAGAATAGAATAAAATAGAACTGAATAGATGGAAAAGAACAGAACAGAATAGAATAGAACAAAACAAAACAAAACAAATTAACATGAACGAAATCAGAAGACCAGAACAGAACGACAAAATATTGATATTCTTTTGAACAATAGAATAGAATGGAACAAAACAATCGTTTCGTGTACCAGCCCTGCCTTAAATTAACCTTACCCTCTCCCCCGTTCATACCCATCACAATGTTGGAATCTTTCGCGTCACTTCATGATTATACAAATGATTTTTTCTGAAAGAAGTACGCAAATAAATTAAAATATGAAATTGATTCCAAATTATTCATTCATTCTTAATGAATTTTAGCACTTGATAAAAATACTTTGAGAATGCTCAAAAAGTAAAAATTACGCACAATGCGCCTCATCACTCATGAGTAAGAGGGAGCTGAAATCAAAATTATAATACCGTGCGTGCAAGTGGTTCGGGTACAATCAGTAAAAATATCTCTTTACCTATTGTTTAAATTTGATTTTCTTTAAATGCAGAGAAATTGCGATGCAGTTGAAATGAATTTATCAGCCTTAAAATTCATTACAGTAATTTTCTAAATAATTTATGATTTAGAAATTGTAGTTCAACTTTTATTAATGTTATCAACAAATTGAAATTTATGCGTTGATTGTACCCGAATCACTTGGACGCACGGTATATATAATAAAGGTAAAGTATCCATTCATAAATTATGTTTAGAAATAAATGAAGTATTGGATTGAAGTTGTACCTAATATATAAAAAAAAAAATTGATAGGTACTTACTATTTTATCTTTATTTTAGAAGCACAAACAATGATCTCTGGATTTAAAAATTACTGAAATTTTTGTAAAAATATATTTTTGAAATTTTTGCAATGTAACTATTCTAGGAGCTAACTTGCGCCCCAAAATTTAGCTATGGATGTTGTAGAGGACGGGCTTTGAGCATAAAAAATCATTAAATGAAAAGAGTGGAATATCCAATAATTTGCTTTTATTATTTTTCAACTGTCGCTGTTTTCATTAAGGGAAGGGAGTAAGTTTTTATTTTAATACTGAACGTTGTCACTTCAAGTGTTTATACCTCTGCCCTCATTTTAGGGCAAATAAAAATTATTGTGCCCGAAACTATTTTGTAATTAATATTTATATCGATCTCGTTCACTTATGAACAATGATAGCCGTGATATGAGTGAAAAATCAAATTGTACTCCCCACAAATGGGACTATGAAAAATTGATTCTACCCAATTGGTCGGAAATTTCATGCTCTTCATTTTCTAACTGAAGTATTTTTACCGTAGTCGTGTCGAAAAGCGAGATATCTTTTAAAACAACATTTTTGATAGTCTTTGCATTTTAGAGTCAAGGGCACTCTATTGTTGCACTATTAACTCAAAATGTATGAGATGCACAAAAAAAACATATACTAACTAATTTTTTGTAAATTTGAAGATTTTTGTTTTCCTTTAAAATTTTTTCACTTACGATGAATAGTAGCCGAGATAATTGCTTTCAAAGAAGTGACTCTTCACCGATTACCTGCAAAAAATGAAGTCAAAACAGTTTTTTTTTAAGTATTCCGGGAGAGGTTCTCTATCACATTTAAAAACAAAATTTTCTCCCCCCGAAATGTCGATTGTTCCACACAACCTCTTGGACTAAACCACCAATTTTCATTCTACAATAATATTTAATATTAACACGGAAAGCTGAAATTTTTGAGCATAATGATAGGATTTTTGCTAACTTGTTTACCTATCCAGTAGCCGTTTTTATAAAAAAAATGTATCCCTCTAATTACATGAAATAATGGTAAACAACTGAAGTTCAATTTAGTAGTAACGCACCCACCATTCAATCAGGAATGAGCAAAGGTTGCATGAATACAAATTTTAAAACCTTCTTCAATATTTCTATTAGCATTTCTATATTTTTTAATGGATTCAAAATTCATGACAAAATGTTTTACGATTTGTAAAGCGGAACAAATATCTATTTTTATACTTCACCATTTAAATTCATTCCCCGAGAAATTGAAAAATACCTAATTTCAAAAAGTCTGAATCAGTTGAACTGAAAGTGAATATACGAATAGTTAGTTCATTTGGCTACTCCACTGTAATTTAATGTTACAGATAAAATTACGAATGTATGTACATATTTACATAAATAAATAAAAGATATGGGGCTTGGTCAAATTATCACATTATTTATAGCAGTTAATTGAATACTTCATTTTTTGCTTTCCATACGTGTAGGTATAAGTAGAAAAGGGTTAATTGATGAAGATATGTCGACATAAGGACAAAAATAAATTAGAAAATGAAACTTGCAAATATTAATTGGATCCACTGAAACCAAATCGTTACAATGACTTTAATGTTGATTTATCAAAGCATACATATACGTACCTACCTACCTACTTTGTATTTTTATGACTTGGTTCCAAATTCGGGGTTTAAGATTGAAAACAAAAATTAATGATAATATATTTTTTCTTGTATACAGTACAAAAAGAATTTTCCTAATGCTTTGATGGATATTTTGAACTTGTTTTTTTCGTATCTGAATTTATCACAACTAGTTTCATTACTTGCTTTGGTATATTCAGTAATTTTTTCACGGCGATGATATGTTGACACATTAAATGACATGTGTTCAATATTGCTTTCTTTCATTTATGAGAATTTTCACTTTTATAATTAATAAATGTATGTACTCGTAGTTTTATATTATAAGTAAATAAAATCTATTTCTTTGCTAAGATAGAAGATAACACCTCATTTCATAATTTGTATGATTTGTATTTCAACGTTATACGTAATTGGAGGCAGACCTCATGTTCAAAAATATCTGAATAATTATTTCATTCACGTATATATATTTTTTTCTAGTATTATCCGTTTGTGAAAAACAAGAATTTTTTAAGGGTGTCTTGTACATACATAATAAGTGATGGCATGCATGTTTGTTAGCAAAAACTCATTTTTTTGGTAGCTACTTTACTCGCAACGTAGTGGAACGTTCCTTTTGAAATTAAAAAAAAGACTTCTGCCAATGTTTGAGAAATTTGAAAGAGAATCATCTTCATTAGATGAACAATTGCTAAAACAACAGTAAAAAAAAACTCACAAAGAATACGTTTTACAAAGGACTACATCCTTAATTCTTAAAAATCAAACTCTTTATAAGTTAATTCAAAAAATGTCTTATCTTACTAAGTATAATATTTCAAATTTATATTTTCAATTCTCGTCAAAAATTCGTGGAGAAGAAGTTGGTAAAATATGTTATTAGGTATTTTGATGTTATAAATTTAGTGTCCCATCACAATAACATACTTATATCGCCTGCGAGGGTTTGTTATAGGTACTAAAAAAAAGAAACAAGTATGTACAACGTACCCTCGAGAAATGAGTACGTGATATCTGATATGAAGAAGTCGTATCACTTAATCTCCATAAATTCACATTTTTATACGTAAAAATTATTCATGCAATAATTTATAAATTTTTTGCAACACAAAAAATTCATCACTTTTCCCTCAAGATCAGCATAACACAATGGAATTAGTACTTTCGCATTTCAATACACAATCAGTCTTATTTGCCGGCACATTAAATGCAGCATCCGTTGATTCACATATTTACGCCCAAATTCACCGATACACAATAACAAATTATCAAAAATTAATTCATATTAATCGTGTAAATATTTTACAGGCTGATCCTTCATGTGTTGACCCTGAAAACCCGAGCGGAAGTTTCGCCAATTTAAGCGACATCCAAACGAATAACGCATCATTGCCGAGTCTCGAACTACAGTACGCTTCCAATTCTACTCTGAGCTCTTTCGGATCCAGCGATCATGTTTCATCGGATGGTAATTCAAAACCCCAAAATTAATTTTACTTTTGTTTCCTTCGTGATGTATTAATATTTAAAATGTTGTAATTCCAATTAATTTAAGTGATGAAAAATTGATAAAATTTGTTCCCCTTTCTTAGCTTGATGAGTCTACGAATAGTTGCTAATTATTTTTCATATCAAAAAAATATCTACATAAAGTCCTTTATTTATTCAGAATAATTAATTTCAAGAAAATTGAGTTACTTATACATATCAATTGAAGAAGTTTCACCGAAGGTTGTGATAAATTTGAGGCATAAAATAATTTGTATTTTTTTCATTATTCTGCTGATAAATGCATCAATGCGATATATTAATTATAATAACACTGTAGCGATGCAATAGAATAACTAGAATGAAAAATACACATTTTTATTTTCATTAATGTCGTAAAGAAAAATGGGATTGAAGGAATTCACCCTCTCCCCCGTCCCAGTACTTTTTTAACGTTTGGATTACCTTTTTACCCGCAAATGAATGGGCGAATAAGATTCCTTGACGAGATATCTCAGCTTACGCGAGCATAATTATAGAACAGTATAGTTCCTCCTTCGATGCACTGATATGCAATTTTAAAAACATCTTTAATTTGTACTCGAAAGCGAAAGCGTATTTTTCCAATTTTTCCAGTGGGAGGAGGAAGAGCCAGAATTAGCGAAGTGGCAAAAATAATTATCTAAAAAATTAATTTTTTTTTCCAAGTCCATTGGGAACTTTGAAAAAATTAAATGGAAAAAAATTCCATTGGTATTGAGAAAATTTTAAAATCTAAAATTTAGGTCCTCAAATGTAATAAATAATAATATTCATGTATCTTATGTATGACCTGTCCCAGCGGATACCCTCCTTCCCCGCATCGTGATAAGTAGTGAAAAAATTAAAAGAAGTGAACTCTGATTAGAACAAGTTATACAAAATGGAAAAAATATTCAATATAAGAAATCAAATAAAAATTATTAAACGAAATAATTTTCATTTTGAGACATGCAAGTTTATACGATTATTCTCTATTCATTTATTTCATCATTTTACAACAGATTTTATGATTTATCTCCCTCGGTGTTTGTTACTTATAAGTAGTAGTAATTATTGTACATAATCTTCCCTAACATTTTTTTCCTCCAATTTTCTAAAAAAATCAAATTTTTCACCATATAAACATAAAAAAAGTTTGAAATTAATTTTCAGAATTTTTTTACCGAATTATTTCAATTAAAATTCTTCCCAGAACCAGAACCAGATAAGCTCAACGCCGACTTAACTTTACCAGATGGGTAAAATTCTACGTAAAAAAAAAATAATTTCTTATTAAAAAATACATGGAAAATAGCGATAGGATCAGACTGGTATAATGATTACTACATTTCTATTTTATTAAAAAAAAAACTTGAGGTTTCAAACTCTAAACTTCCCTCCATAAATACACCACTCAAAATTACTCGGAATTTTGCTTTATCTTTCCAATTTGCTTTTCTTAAAATTGAAAACAAAGATGAGAAACTGATAGGTAAAGGTTACCAATTACAGAGACTGAATTTTATATTTGTTTGCTATCGAATATCATGCTAAAACAATGAAATCCTTAATTCATTAAACTATAATGTTTCCGTAGACAGATTTTTTTCATGGTAAAGTACCACAAGACAGAATGTATCATGAATAAACATTTCCTATACACAAAAATACATAACCAAAATTAATTAGGCTTACAGTTTTATGAATTTCTGGTTCAAAAAAACTACGTGCATCAACTTCTAATAAAATATCTTCCCTTCATTCAAACGCTTCAGCTTCATCGCAAATTCTTTGTTTTTTGTTTATTAATTTTTTATTGAATGTTATGATCTCATTGGTACCTATCGAAATAAGAAAATTCACTGCGAGCCTTTTTTCAAGTTTCCATCGCAAATCTAATTTAGGAAACCGACAGCACTATTTTTTTAAAATTTCATTTACATTGTGAAACATTTGAAGCTATTGATGTTTGTCATGTTATTTTTTGTTTGGTAATTTTTTTTGTACATTTAATTTGAATTGAATAATTTTTTTAATGTTAAAATATTATTAATGTATTAATAATAATAATTTTTAAAAATTCATTGTAAGTTATTAGTAATCGTATAAAGCTTATAAATGATATCAATTTCCCTTCCATAAATTATTAGAACTAGGAATTTTGTTATATGATTGTATGAAAGCTTGTTTTTTTTTTTTTAATTTTATGATTTTTATTGTATATTAAATCGTGGATAATTATTTTACATTTTTGCACTTCTTTTATCAATTTATTAAAATTAAAGTTCAGGTACAAGGGATTACTATTATTGAATCGCTGATGTAAGCAGTGATGGATTAATAGGTTTACTGCCCTTAGGTTACTTCAATGTACAGTTTTGGTAAGCAATATACATATGTATTTTTAGACAACTGATCAATCTTCCTCTCTCCTCCCTTCCAAAATAACCTACAACTGTGATCTAAGAAATAAATGAGAATTTAAAAAAAAAAAACAACAATTTACAGAACGATGTTTCCCCAACTTGTGGAGTGCAGAACTGTAGGTTACATACGTAGATAAAAAAATTTCCAACTTTAAAAGTCATTCCTATATCTATTACAGAAACAAATAAATACCTTAAAAATAGTAAAAATTTTTAAAAATCAATACTCTCTCTGTATCCAAAATTGAATGATGTCCGAAAATCCCGAAAAACAACGAACAAAATATCCACAACATCTAGACTCTCCCACAATGTTCCAGCCTCCTTTTTAAAATCTAACCATCCTAGAGGTGGCGTAAACCAGGACATAAAAAAAAAATAATAAAAAAAATAATAAAAAATTTCAAACATCATAAACCTATTTGAAAAATTAAGAAGAATTACTCCTGATTTTTTGGGGGACATTTTTTTTCTTCTGAAATTAACGTGACATTTACAGTAACTTGGCTAGAGGTACGAGATCGGTTGAGGTTATAGAAGTGGAAATAGGCTGCCTTCTTCAATAAATTGAAGAAGTAGAGAGACAGTCACTTCGTTATTTACGAGTAGTTCAAGAAGAGTTGGTGGAAGTTTAAATTTACGACGTAAAGAGGTGTACTGGGGACAATCCTGTAGAGTATAGCTCACAGATAGTGGAAGTGTGTACAAGCAATACTGTCAAGTTTTCTAGAGACACGTGCAAACCGAAAAATATGCAATAATTACATTAAAAAAAAAAAAATGAAAAAAATAAAAATTATCAAGGTAATCGTCTACGTTTTTTGTATAATGTAAGAAAATGAAAAAAAAAATCAAAAATGCGAAGAACGTTCAAATTATAAAACGAGCAAAAAAAAAAATGAAAAAATGTCTAAAAATTAAATTAACATTTTTTCTAATTTTTTGTAAATTTGTCTGAAAATAATTTGTTGCAACCAAAATATTGTCACCCAAAGCAGACTAAGTATCTAGTGCCTAAATCCGTCGTTAGATTTATAATGTTCTTATTTAAAAAGAAAAATCATTACGACGCATATAATGTATTGTGTAAATTGTCATTCGAAGACCTGAAATTTACCCATGTAGCTGACACTATATCACCTCGATAGAATTCACCAGCTTTTTAATTAATGATGATCGAAACGTCGAGCTATTTCAGCTCTTAAATTTGATTTATGACTGTTAGATGGGTAAGTTGCGTTTGAAATCCATTAACAACCTGGCTATTATTCGTTGGTTTGTATAAAGTCATATTCGTACAAACGCTACTTCGTATTTGGAAATAATCGACTCCCAATCTCCCTTACCCTTTAATAATTCCACTAGGACGCGATGGACCATCAAATAGATACGAGGTAGCGTTTCAGTTTCAATTAATTTTTTCTCTTTTGACGTTACAACGTGAGACGGTATGTGGTACTGAATCAGACTTATATTGGGTGAGGGGGTAAAGGAAAGATAATTCCATTCAAATAATTTCTTTCATAAGGCTACCTTCTTTTTAAGTAAAATACCAGTGTTGGAGTAGTTTTCTTAACATTTCGGACGAAAGATGTTATTTTACTTGGAGACCTGTAATGGTCATTCGATGCTTCCTGATGGATACAGAATCACGTGGCGATAAGAGAAAAATTTAGGAGAAAGAAGCGATCGGCGGAATTAAAATTAACACGAGTAAGCATATCGAGTGGCCATCCACGCATCCCGTATTATGCGCCGTATTGCCAACGAATGAGATTCGGATTTAGTGAATTTTCTCTCGTCCGGCGTACGCGGTCGAGTCTCTATACGATCAATTTTTCACGCTCCGTTGCTCATCAACTTTTCCTCTATTGAATCGACCACAAGTGTTGTGAAAATATTTCGTGACCGGGGGTATAGGGGAGCACTTGAACGTTTATTGTCTCATACAATGATCGAGAAACGGTTGCAGGTCAGTGCTCTCGTTCGTCATTTCAATTGGTAGCTCTCGGGCTCTCGGGCTCTCGGATATTAAGGTATTATATTTAGAAAACGAACCGACGCAACTGACAACGGCCAGCTTGAGCAACGTATACACGTTTTCTTTTATATTATACGGTTTTCTCGCGGATGGCTTTTTTGTAGACGGCGTTTCGTTGCACTGGTAGGCGATGGAAGACCCAAAACGATATTTTATCGTGGTTTAATACGAACGCGCCTGTGTACGTCGATCGAGAAGCGAAATAAGATCAAACGTGATGGAACGGTGATTATCGCGTTTCGCGCTTTTCAAAGTACCCACACGCACGTGCAAAATCATCACGAAACTACTTTTCACGTGTAACTACTTTGAAAGATTCTTCACTTTAATTGCCGAGATGGTGGTTCAATTGAAATCTTATCAGCGGAGGTCGCCGTCATGACGAGCCAATATTCAAATTTATTTCGAATCTAGATTATAACCCTCAAAGACGGCCTTATATATTTCACACTCGAGAATGCACAAATCTTCAACACCTTCGTAGGTTGCCGATTACGCGAGAAAATCTATGCAGCTCCTGTTTCCATACACATCCGCATAAATTAAACCTAAAACGTAACTCATTAATATGGTAAAGCGAGAACGAATTATCAACGTTACGTTCACATTTTAACAAGCCGAGAACAGAGATAGTAGGATATATTTTTTCTTTATGATGTTAAAGGTCATCTTAGAATGTGAAAAAAATAAAAGGCTACAACAGGTTTCTAAAGGTTATAAGGTTCAGATTAAAATATGCCGTCACTTTTTGACCTCACGAAAGGGCAGGGTCACATAGATGGTATAATGATTCACTCGTATTCACGTTTCAGACCTTCAATCTTTCTATACGGTCTGCGTTTAATGTACATAAAATTTTTATACTCGTTATTAGCTCTTTCGTAATGCTTACACTACTAGTAACTCGGGATTTTTTTTTCTGTTGCGAATTAGATAATATTATTTTCCGAATAATAATTTTCCTTCAATTTCAAATACTCGTAAATACGTGAAGCAGAAATATCCGCCAAAGATATAATTTCAACGCTAGGCTAGGTGAGTTGTTTTATTTAGGTAAAGAATATTCACCTATTAATCGAATCATATAGGTAGTAATTAAAGTTTAAATAAATATTAGCTTGAGCTACTGAAATTCTAATACCCATTAAATAATACGTTATCATTTCGTGATATATCTTTCCGCAATGAGTACTTTCATAAAATAGATTCTTCAATTGAAAACTAGAGCAAAACGATTCATATGGGAAAAGCGCAACATTTTAGTTGTACGATTAAAGTCTCACTTCAAAATCGCCGAATCATCTGCAAATAAAAGGAGAGATTTCCATTCAAAAGTAACGTACACCGTACACCTCGAACACGCAGCCGTACCCAATTCCTATTCATGTTATAACAAACGAATCGTGAAAAAACACGATAAAATGATAAAAAGATTTTTGAATAAAAAATTTCATATGGTCGTCAAGTAGCGCAACTCAAGCGACTATGTATTTACACTTTCTCAGTTAACGGATTGCGGAGGAAATGAGTCTAGAAGGTCTTTACTGCGATTTTAACAACTTCAAAACTCATAATTGAGATTTTTTTCATCGAATATAAAAAATAACCCTTTCATGTCTACAGGCCATATTCAATACCAAATCTGAAAATCCCTACTCCATTCCTCCCAAAACCATTTGAGGAATTGAATTTAGAACAATTTGACATGGCTAATTTAATTTAATATTTAATATTTATAATTTTTAATAAATTAATTTTAATTTAAGATATTAATTTAAATTAAAATTAATTTTGAGCCAGCAATCGCAGTTAAACAAAATAATTAATAAATTAAAAAAATTAAATTTATAATCCTTCAAATTTTTTTGATCTACCATTTTGAATCCATTTTGACTGAAATTGAAGAGGTCGTATTCTGGTCATCAACTACCTCTACACAGTACACACGAAGTTTGCCCTTTCTACGAGGATTTGGTGACGACATAATATGACACATTTATGATGTTTCCCACAGCAAATTACCCTACTTGGGAAGCTAACATCAAAAATTTTCGACTTTCCATGTACTCCCACCACATTTTGAGTTAGAAAACTCCTCTTTCTCCCTCCAACATCATGCATGGAAGTGAATTGAGGATATTGTATACTTCTCATCCCCAAAAGTCATATGAGTTCATATTATGTACATTTTACTAATTTGAGGCTTATCAAGCTCTACTCAAATTTTGATAATCCGCCATTTCGCACCCATTTTGATCCAAATTCAAAAGGTCATATTTCAGTCACCAACTAACTCTACACACAAAGTTTGACCTTTGTAGGTTGATTTAGTGAGGATATATGGAAGATTCCAGAAATTTCATAGTTCAAATCTTCCTCAAAACCCCGTTTTTTGCTCCAACTCCTTTCCAAATGCACCTAGGAAGCTGAAATTTGAATATGTTGGTGTCCCTGACTCATTCTCCCACACGAAATCAAAAACAAAAAAAGTGAGGTATTTGCCTTTTCTTCAGCCTCTCTCAAAATTTGAATGATCCACCATTTTGAGGTTTATCGAAAAACAAAAAAAATTCTTTTTTATATTTTTAAGAGGAGTTTTTCGCCAAATTTTGAGCGAATTTTATGAATACTCCATAGGGCTACGTGTGGATGGAAAAAATATATAACATGAAAATGTTGAACATTTACCAAATGATTTGAAATGGTCTGAAATGCAAAGATTTGAAGATCACACCCTCCCCTGACCCCTCACCCGCCTCCTCACATATTAGGTAGGCTGTAATAGCTATCGTTTTCAAGCTAAAAACTCAGTTAAAATTTTAAAACTATCAAGGTTCTTACAGCCACCTTCAAACATCTCTTTCTCCTCTCCAACACCACTTGTGGAAATGAATTTGAGATATAGTATACTTTTTATTTTTAGCAATCATACGTATGAGCTCATATTTATCATATTCAAGCTATTTGAGGTTCCTCAAGTTTTCGTGAAATTTCAATAAACGCTCACATTTTGATTCACAATCAACTGCACATGCAAAGCATGAGCTTCCTATAGATCAATTTGGTGAAGAGAAACGGAAGACAGGAAAAATTTCAAAACTCTGAACTTCATCAAAAAGATTGGTGTTCGTGTTCCACTTTATTATATGACATTGAGGTCGAAAATGTTGAGGTTTCGATGATCCTTCAGACTTTCTCAAAATGAGTGTGAACTGCCCTTTTTAAACTCAATAAAGAATCAAAAAAAAAAAAAATTGGTTTTGCAAATTTACATGAAGTCTTCCACTACACTTTGAGCGATTTTTATTCTTACTTGATTGCGCAACGAGCAAGCGAAAAATAATGACAACTGGCCTGAGAAGCAAAGATATAAAGATCCCGCTCCTCGACTTCTTCCTAAATCAGGTAGGCTGTAATGGCTATCATTTCTAATAAGAAATTAGCTTAAAAAGTTCAAAAATGTACTTAGCTACGGAAATATGAAGATGCTTATTTTCATTGCAAAAGAATCATAATTCTCCCAGTATAAATAAAATCGTCTCAAGAAAAAGAGAAAATCTAGCAAATTAGTTAACTCAATAGGAAAAATAATAAGGCAAAAAAATATTTTGCCTCAAGTTCTATTCTGAAAAAAAAAAAAACAGATTCGCATGAGACACAACTGCTGAAAAATTTCTCAAAAAATAATCCAACTGAAATTAGCAAACTCGGAATAATCACGCACTTTGTCTTTATCATTACGAATGACCAGTCTAGACAAGTTATTCAACGACAGCGGAAAATTTTAAATCATTACTATCCATTAGTTCCCTGACGCCCCCTCGTTGACACTATTAATTCGTGAAATTTCGTAGCACACCGGGTTAGTTTAATTTTCAAGTTCAATTCGAGCATCCATCTTTTTAAGGCATACCCGTGACATTCTGCTAATAAGATTAACATCTCATCTCAGTCCGTGACATTTGAACCACCAAACATGTCACGATCTTTTCTTTACACTCGCAGCGTCGTAGGCCCCGGTATGTTAATTTTAATGAACAGTTTTTAAGTATAGAAACAAGTTCAAATAAAAATAAAGAGATTACAAGATCACGACCTTGAACCGCAACACCGCATAGGTAAAGTCTATTACCAAAAATCGCTACGACTGTAAATATTTTATTCCAGTACAAAAAGTATAGTTTTTTGGTCAACGAGGATGTGCGCGACGCGAATACATTTTCACGCAGTTCAGAGCTGATTGGTCGAACGAACTGAATTATAGAATTATTGTTTATCAAATATTTCTATAATTTTTCAATTACGAACGTAATGAACTCATCGGGTGTAAAACGGTTCCGAATCCAGTTTCAAGCTACCCCCCGCTGAAAGAGAAGCCGAGATGGCGGCAATCACGTCGAGCACGTTACATTAATTTCAATTGCTGGAATCGCCGATGATGAATCGGTTCCGATGTACCCAAAACAAAGACAACTTTTTTCAACGGACGTGGACATGCGAGATGTACGGCGCATTCGGTCATGGGTCATACAGCTTGCAGCCAGCGTTGATTATCACTGTCGAGTTTCTCACCTGAAGGAGTGCGCATGCGTATGTGTAGCAACAAGTAGAGCAACAATCCACAGGTGTAATATAACCTCACTTTTCAAACAAACGTCCTTGCGTCATTATATACATTATGTTGTTACAATGATTTCGGCATACACGAGTCACATGTGTAAGCTCGAATAATTTTTTCCATATCCGTAAGATTTCGGTATAGACGAAAGTGCGGGCTTGCGCGGTCTGTTTTTCGAATGCGATCAACCGGTTACATAACAGTGCGTACGATTCGGCGGTTTTCGGTGTTTTCGGGTGAATTTTCGGTTCGATGAATTTTTACTTTTTATTGTGTTAATGCATTAATCGTATATTTTCGTTTGATTTTGTTCAACTGATAGACTGATATTATGAGAGCTGAAATTTTACGCAGAAATGCGTGAAGTGGAGACAGACAACTCGGTTATTTGGCCATCTTGGTGTTATAATACAGGTAACTAAGTTTTAAAACATTTTTCCTTTAAAATAAAATTTTTAATTACTTAAATGATGATAGATGTTAAGGAAATCCAAGTGGTACGGATTTTTTTGGATTCGAAAAAACTGACTGGCTAAAACATGCACCTAACAGTAGTGGAATGAATTCTTACACAATGCATTTTCATTATCGTGTTTGTGAGTGTAGGGGCAATTAATTTTGTCCGTCACTATTAAAATCCATATTAAATTGAAATTACGTGTTCTCTTTGTATTTGATACACGAAAAAAATAAAAAAAACTGTAACGAATGAAAATAATATTTTTTTTGAATTCCATTTTAAATTACATACAATCATTCATAAGCTTAAATACTTGGCCACTGACCACCCAAAAAAATTTAAACCTTCCCTTTCATCTGGTATAGGTATTGCCGATTTATTTAAAATATGTTGTTTCAATAAAATACAAGCTGTATATTAAAAACTCTGCTTAAAAAAAGTAAAGGCTGTCGTTCTAGTTCGGAATGAATAATCGAACATTCTGAAGAAATGGAACAGGTTTATATCAACTAGTCTTGTTAGAATGAAAAACGACGACGCTTACTATTACAAAAAAAAAATAAAATAAAATAGATAAAACAAGAGAAATAAAAAAAAAACTTTAGATCGAAGTAAAACGAATACGAAGAAATACCTACACGAGATTAAAAAAGCCGATACCATTAGATCTACTATTCTACGTTTAGGCATTTTTATATACTGGTAGATATAGGCAGAGCATTTTCACAAAAAATGACCATTTTTGAATGATTAAATCAGTGAGATAAGAATTCTCGGTTAGAGTCGTGAGAATGAATTTAAGTCGCGTCGCATCAATTAAAAAATATGAAAAATAAATACCTCTGTACGAGAATCAGGAAGCTGAAATCATTCACAATGATGTAAATTGAAAAAAAAAAATTCAAAGACAGAACTTCCGATACCCGATACCATGAATTTCGAATTCATTTTTTTTTTCAACTACCATTTCACTCTTAATCACGACTTTCCATCGAATACGTGGCGTTGAGAATTTATCGAGGTTTTTTAGATCAATATAGATGTCATCGCGAAAAGATTAATATTTTAATGATAAAGAAAGTTTAACGCATATATATGAATGGATATCGGGAAACTGCACCACAAACATAAGTTATTCGTTTTAGGTCATGCTCTATATCAGTGGTTTTCAATGACCAGTTGATACATTTACACAACTCATTCAATGAAATGAGCGAAACAGTTAAATCTAAGATGATGATAGATTAACTGAAAAATTATCATTATTTAAGAACCTTTTTAGGAATAAAATATCAAAAATCGAACGATAAAATGACAATTTTTACATAAAATGACGGCTTTCAATGGCTACATACTTAGAACCACTAAATAAAGAAAAATTCAATTTCAGTGTAATGAATGAATGGCCTTTACGCGGTCGCAAGGGAAATTAACATATTCAGGTCATGTACGCTTACATGGGGTGAAATTTTAGGTACCCTAAACGAATCGTTATTACTTAGCAAGCGAATGTACCGAAACTTAAATAATTTATTCAACAACATCAATTTCTTGAATAGAAATTGAATTACCTATCTATAGATAGATGAATTGTTATAGGTTATTAAAATCCGATTGCCTATGTAGAGTAAATGTGTAGAGAATATGCATTTAAAAAAAATCTACATGATTTTTCATAAGTATACCGACTCAATAAATAAAAGATTTCAAACATAAATTTTTTCATGCGAAAGAATTGAAATGAGCAACTTTTCTAACACCAATATGGTGGATTAAAACGCAAAACATGAACACCTATCGATTGTGAAATCAAATTTTAAAACATGTTGCTCTGCACCTCACCACCTACACGCGGAATAAACTTAAAAGCATTTCGTAACTTGAGTGAAAAATAATCGTGCCTCGACTTCTATTCAATTTAATCTAACAATTAACAATTAAAAGCTTTTTTCAATATAGTAGGAAGCTGCAAAATAATTTTGAAAGGGATATATAAATTTGCATAATGAGCGTATGTGGCGATCAAATCGCCATCCGCATTTCGGTATCATTTGCTGAAACGAAAATATTACATTAAAAATCGAAATTGTGCAAATATTTATCTCTACTTAAGACCTTGATGGAATCACATGATGTTACGATATAATAAATTATATACAAATCTGTTGAGTAATGCTCATTCTTTTATTATCTATACGAGTAGGTATATATATATATTTTTTAAGTTATTTATTCGTTTATTTTTGCATTTTTGGGAGCAGGGGGTGTTGGAGAGGTGTAGATTTAAGATTTTTAAACAGATTATAGCTATCTGAATTGAGGCAACTACAATCTAACTGGCTGCAACATTGTTGCCGAATATTGTCCTAATAATCAGATTTTTGCACTAGAGTATTTTAACTACTTTAAATGGTACCTTTATAGGGAACTAAGGGTAATGTAACGTAGGTTGAATCGAAAAGTAAGATAAATTGGATATTTTGAATGAGAAGTGTTTCAATGATTTTGGCAAGTACCTATGATTTAAAAAAAAAAAAAAAGGCGAGTGAATAAAAACTATTTTTGGGCCCACTCACTTTGAAAATAGATATAGCAAGGATGTATAGGATTAATACATAATCTCCATTCCCCACAACTGTGAAAGATTGTACATTTCGAATCGAAATCCAATTTCATTTTAAGACATTTTCTCATTTGTTTTCATTTTTGGTTGTTTTTTCTTGTATTGTTTGAATTTCTTACTTTACTTGCCTTGTACTGCTACAATGACCAGAGGCACGGCTTGAATTAATTAGATTTGAGGAAGGAGATAGTTATTTTTCAGGAATTGGAAGGGGTTGACTAGTGTATTTTCGTTATTCTTTAAAATGTTTGGTAATATAGGTGGCAAGGAAAGTTGGGTACAACGTATTATTTAATGAGTGAAACTTCTTCAAAGGTTTAACCATTTCCCTTCAAAAAATATATATAAATAGAAAATTGAAAGTTAGTCTTTATGCACATAAAAAACTCTACATTTTTAAAAATACGAAAAATAAAAAAATTATAATAAATTTTTTCAGTTTTTTTTTTCTGCATTTTTGGATTTTCAAATAAAAATACATCAGGATTGTTGAACCAAATGCAATATTTTCACAGGACTTTTTGAATTTGTAAAGCAATTATGGGTGAAACATAGAACTTTTGCAGAACTTGTAGGAATTGAGACACCCTGTGTAAGAAGAATCAATTTCATAATCGTCTCATTACGGTGAAATGAAGGAGGTACCTATTTATTTATTTTTCTTACCCTTGCTTTCAGCGTGCTCTCATATGTTATGTATGATAAAGCTATTATACGAGCAGGTATACATATAATGAACGCCGAGCAGAAAGAAGCAGAGGTGGCACAAATTGCCTTAGCCTCAGATTCTTGAAAGGGACCGTAGATCCAAATTTTAGATTTTAAAACTATTCATTTTTGAAATTAGATTTTTTTTTACAATTTTCATCGAATGTTTTCAAATCTTCGTTACATAGAAAAACAATTGACAATCAAGGAACGAAAATTATTTTTGCCTTGGGCCAATGCTGGCTTTTCCTGGGCTTGCATATAATCCATGCAGATCTCAACCTGATAAAAAGGTGCACTAACATCCAAACAATGAATTTACAATTGTTTTGCTTCCTCTCATTTCTCCGCCTTATGGTAGATAGAGGGGTGAAATTTACATTAAAATTGTTCTATTGTCTTCATAATAAATATTATATTATAGCAAACGTTATCGCAGTGCGAATAATAGTTTAAATCAATTGATAATGAAAAATAAAATGTAGGAAAATTATTAAATTTTATTATATGATCGTTTTTATCATTTATTATCATATAGAAAACCAAAAGAAATCGATAAATTTACGTTCTGTTTGGAGGTAAAAAATTTAACGCTGAGCTGTGCAAAGATCGCTTAATCGCACTGTAGTAAATGGCTCAGTTTTTGATTGGTTGTACGTCACGTGTGTAACAACCAATCAGCAAGTTGAAAAGTGGTAAATTACCTCGGCTTACTTGTAAAATAAATAAAAACACGAATCAGCTGATGATTCAAATTACATACGAAATTCAGTCGTTCCCTGAACACTAAATGATATTATGTAAGAATGTAGAAATGAAATTACCTAGATTTTATCACATTTTAGCTTTATGATTGGTCGTTACGTGCGTGACGTATGACCAATCAGAAATCGGACCAGTAACTGTAACTACATTTTTGAAGAACGTGAAAATTTCTGTTAGTTCGACAACACTGCGATGCAAGTATTGAAAAATGAAATAAAATTTCTTATATTTCTATACTGCTAGTTTGTAGCGCTGAATTAATTTTTAACGGCAGAAAAATTACATAAATTTCACTTTGTTGAAAAATATGATTGAATCAATTCAAAATAAGTAAAATAGTATTATTTCGAACAATCACTTAAAGTAATTGAAAAAAATTATTCATGGAAATTAGTAATTTTGCATTCATTTGTGTATTAGTACATATATCAAAATAAAAAATAAAAATGAATAATCAGAAAAATATCAATACATTAGTCAATTTTTTGTTATAAAGTTACCGCTAGATACCATATCTAGCGGTAAAATTGTATCAAGTATTTCAAAAATGGCATTTTCATTTCACGAATTTACAAAAAATTGGTGAACATCTGAAAGAAACTCCCACTCACTTAGCTTAGTCACTTCAAATAGGAAATACAACATTATAATATCATAGCGGAGAAGTATTGCACGTTATAAAATCTTAAGGTGCACCTACCGTTCAAACAGAAGTTAACTGGTAGAAGTGATGACCTGCTAGTTAGTGTGTAGATTAATTGTTTAGATTGTAGTCGGCCTTCGTCAAATAGGTATAGTGTAGGAATAGAAGAAGCCCAAAACGTGAGAGGCCTTCAAATAACATTGTATCCTAAACAATCCTGGTATAACGAAGATCACTGTGCGGACTGCGTGCGATGTTTTATAATGTCTTACAAACGTTACGATTAATAATTTTAAAAATAAGTTCGAACACAACTTATCAGTTTATATGACAGCTTGACGGCGCTAGGCGCTATTGTGGCTTCAATTAAGTCGGATTATGTGCGTTGATGCTCGTGTATATAACTGGTCAGATAAGTAGCCGAAAAATCACATTTTCTACCAGTTTTAAATTCCTCCTCCTTTTTTCCAATTTTTTTTCTGTGAATCATTACAAATTGGAATGGTAGTCGATCCCTCATCGCGTATCTTTCAGATCGAAAATAATGTACATTCGTACGTTCAACGACAAGGACAATTCCTATCGAAAGAAAAGAAACTCAATGAAAAAAAAAACGATTTCACCCGATCCGTGATGACGGTTTAAAAAAAATACGAGCACTCAAATAAAAAAAAAAGTAATAATAAAATAAAAAACATAAACGTTAATACAACGGACATGCAATAACGTTCATGATTCTCGTATTATTTACAAACGATGAGACAGCGTATCGAAACGAAATAAGCCAAGTTTTACGTCCAGTAAAAAGATGGCAAACGAGCGTGATGAATGAGTATAATTTGTTGAAAGGTGTTATTCCTTTGCTACCACATAACATCACGTAAATAGTAAATTAGTAATTTGTGGAGGGAAAAAAGCACTGTTAAGTACAGTTATAAAAGATTTCACAGTTTTTGGTCGTGCTCTTCGCTATATTTCGACGCGAAAGACTTTTTGTGAATTTTCTTTCTTCAATAGATGCACGTATTAGATCTAAAAGAGGTTTTCTTTTATGTCATCAATAGTATTATGTGGTATCATTCGAGTTTTCTAAATATTCACTTGGATAATATAAGCGAAAATCTCTCTCTTGATGTAATTCAAATGCTGTCATATTTCAACCACCCCAACTCAAAAAAGTTAGTTATCAAAAAGTATTAGGTATTTTTATCATGGAAATGTCTCAACTTTTTTTTTTTTTGCTTGTAGGAGACAACCGAGTAGAACCAGAATCTCTGAAATCAAGAAATTTAAGCAAATCACCAATCAACAAAATCAAAAAGAAACGTCGTCCTACCATCTCTACGCTACATGAAAAACGAATGAACGGTGTCAACGCGTCAATCGGAAGTGAAAATCGATGTCCGACACCTTCTCCATACAATACTGGTGTTGCTACTTCCGTTACCACTTCTGTTTCTAATACAACACCTTCGTCCATTAAAATGGAAGTAAAAACCGAAAGGCTGAGTCCATCTTCGGGTATCACAGATAACAATTCTTCGGGATCCGGAAGCAACACTCCGTCATCATCGTATCCTGGTACTCCTCCAGGACCGAATAGTCATAACGATAGGGTGCCTAGCCCTTCGCTATCGCCTGCTGCTCAGATTTCACACGCCAAAATGCCCGATCAGCCGATGGCCAGGAATTATAGCGATATTATGAGAAGTTTGGCTGCCAAATATAATAATTCTAATCCTAACGAGTGAGTAATTGAACATTCTTTGATTTCGTTTTGAAGATAGGAATTTTTAACTAAATAATTAATTTGTTGATTTATTGGGATTGTGCAGACGCCGGAATCGCTGTAATCGACTGATAATGAAGAGTGAAATGGGCAAATATTCGGAAGATTTTATCAGAAATTTAACGAATTTTCAGATTTAAAATGACATATGATTTAAATTTGATTTTATTGGGAGGGGGAGGGGGAGATTAATCGTTTATAATGAATATACTTCCCAAATAAAGATTGTAGGAAACTCTGGATGAGCTCCATTTCCCTCTTTCAGCTAGTGACGCGAGCTACAAACATTAGTTCTGCACAGTTCCAAAAAATTTTTCAATTTTTCGAACTTACCACAACATTGCAATAGGGATAAAATAGTACATTACTATACAAGGGTCGAAAGTTCACTCGGCCCTCGTATTGTAAGCAGGGATGGGATTTTTATGCTTATGCATATATTTTTTGGTTGATTATCAGTAGGAATAGGTATTGAAAATATCTTTGCAAATCATAAAATTTCGAGTAAAATGAGCCCAATTTGTGTGAGCATATTTTTGCATATTATTCATAAAAAAGTATAAATTAGCATATTTTTGGTGTTTTTACCGGTTTTTTGGTATATTTTGAGCATACTTTGCCCCTTTTTTAATCTTTTTACAACATTTTTCGCAAAATACTCAAAAATTCGCTTTTTCAAAGATAAAAAAATTGAAAAATTGACATTTTGCCAAAATCTGCTCTCAAAAGAAAAAAAATCGATATTTTTTTCTGCGATTTTTTTTTTCGCAATTATTCCTCTAGATGGCGATTGAGAAAACGTACACTTTGTGTATAATTTTATTGAATCGCTTATTTTGCCATGGGCCATGATGCCATGAAATAATTTGTCTTTCTTTTTTAAATATTTTTCAAATAAATGAAATTTCCGCTTTGATTATGTGGTATTATTGTTCTCCTTCAAAAACCCTGCATTTTAATACCTATATTGCTCCCCTTTTATCGAGCATATTTTAGAATATTTTTGGATTTTTAGGAATATTTTTGACATATTTTAGGTTGCAAAAAGCATGAAGTATGAGCATAAAACACGATTTTTATAGCATAAAATCCCATTCCTGATTGTAAGATATTTTACATTCGACATGTTCATAGAAAGAATACATTTACTATCAGTGAAAATGAAAAATACTGTTCTTTACCGCCGAAGGGATGTAAAGGACATATTGATCGTAGGGTAAAAAATATTTTAGTGCAATTTTGTTTTACACTAAATTTCGCAAAACTTTTATTCGGTCATTTCTTTATTACGACGCATGAGTAGGGAGGCAGGGTGTTGGAAATTTGGTACTTTGAGGGCTCCATTACAATTGATTCAACTATGCTATGCTACATTATATACGCGAATGAGAAATGCATACGCGACTACTTATGACTATGTACAAAATCATTAATTATGACCTTGCAAGAGCTCAGTCGCTCCCCTCACCCAAATCTTCCATATCTGCTGATCAAATCGACCTAGAAAGATCAAACTTTGTATGTAGAGTTAGTTGATGATCAGAATATGATTTTTTAAATTCTTGTCAAAATGCGTTCAAAATGGCGGATCGTAAAAATTTGAGGATAATTTGAAGAGTCTGAAGTAGCTATAGTTTGACAAATATTTGTTCATGTGATTATTTCATGGCGAAAAATACTCCTTTTTTCTAAATTCAAATTCTTAAGTGGTTTTGGAATAGGGCAGGAGTTTTCAGACTCGGAGTTGGATATGAACTGTGGACATAAAGGGTTAGCAATGTTATTTGCAAACCTGAACAAGCCCCAATTAAAAATTCAGCTCCAGTATTGCGGCATGGCTGCTTAGATTAAAAAAAAATCTAATGTCTTCTTTTCTAAACTCTGGATGATTATTTATGTTTCAGTTTTTACAACTCTCCTAAAAACGGCTTCACTGGTACCTTCGGTGACCCGAGATTTTCGTCTTTCAAAACCAACGCGACATCTCCATTCGCGAGTCTAGTTTCACCGCTGAACTCCGGCGGCACATCGCCACCGTCCTTACTAAACTCATCTTGTCACCTCGCTTCAAATACCAAAGATGCAAACGACGTCGATCTGAAGCAAATTCTAAACGCGACGGACGCTCAAAACTCCTTATTTTCTAGCTTCGGTTTAAGTTCGTTCAACTCATCGTCGATGCCTTCGGTGGCGAATCTGCCTTTGTTCTCTCCGCTGGTGGATATGTCGTCGAC
Organism: Phenacoccus solenopsis; assembly: GCA_009761765.1. NCBI lineage: Eukaryota > Metazoa > Arthropoda > Insecta > Hemiptera > Pseudococcidae > Phenacoccus > Phenacoccus solenopsis. Next base: position 29,192,029 of record CM019753.1, on the reverse strand, counting down.
GCAAGCTCTATTAAACATGGTGCGCACGGCTAGCACGAGCAGCGTGAATCAATTAGAAACGTATATGAAAGGGGGTACGAAGAGGCCGCCGGATGCGCCGAACAACCCTTTAGATTTATCTTCTAGTTCACAACCGTGTCCGAAGAAAGTGAAAAGGCCGCCTAGTAATTCGACCGAGAGCCTCGTTCAAGAGGCATCCGTTCAACGACCAACCAAGGATCGTACACAGAACAAACGTACCGGTAGCGTGTCTCCTAAACCTCGGGTTAAACCGTTTGTATGCGCGGCGCCGCAGAATACCGCTCAAATGGCGGTCGCCGATCATCAAACGTCCGCGTGTCTTTCATTATGCACGTCATCGATGGATAGAACGTGTCCTAGTCGAGATGGTATCGAAAATATTTCACATTGGACGATCGACGACGTCCATAATTTCGTTTCCTCTATAGATGTATGCGCTGAATACGCCGACGTAAGTATCACTACTCGTACACCTATTACGCGTTTAGATTTACAATTCGTACACGACACGTGTGCACGTATGTGTAAGCATAAAAAAAACCGTCGATGACAATTCATAAAAAAACGCACGAAGGTTTGGGATTTCCTTTAAAATAGATTCATCTGTATCCGGTTTCAAGGTACATCGTAGCTACGATTTCATTCATATAAGTCTGCGTTCGCTGTCCACCTATTAGCCACGTATCGTGTAGCATGTTGAAGCACGATGCGTGGCGTACGCTTCCTGTCCATGGGCAATGTGACCGACGACCGAACGTAGTATTTTGCACGAGAATTCTTACACGATTCGTTAACTAATTTAATACGAATTACTCCGGCGAAATGAAGTTATTATACTACAACCAGGCGAATCATGTTCTTACTAACATCCTGAACCTCGAAGCAGTTCGAGTTTTATTGTGCGATGTAGGTATTTGACTAAATATCAAAACGGCGTACACCTCTTTGCAAACAAATCAATTAAAAAATGACCGGCACTAGTGGCTCTAACCTTTTACCGCGTACTGACATTTATGGACGTTCGTATAGTTGAGGAGGTGTTTGATTTAATACCACGCAGTAGCGAGCACATAGCAGGAGTATTTAATAATCGGGTTTATCTTCATCTCCAACATCGCTTATTAATGTAAAGGTAATGTTTTTCTCCTTATTTTTGGATCATGTAGCTGTAGGTAGAACAACCCTTGGCTCAATTTACAATTGCTTTTTGCTTTTCAACATATGTAGTGTACCCGCTATCGAACTTAACCGACAGTAAAAGGGTGAATTTCGGAAAACATTTCTTGTGACAATGAATAAATAAGCATTTCGTCCTACCAAACCGGAATCCATCTTATCTAATAATTCGATGTTTTTGACTAAAATCTACGCGACTGGAAACTCTAGACTTTTCGATACAACTTGGAAATCATCGACGCATGAATCCAGTATTTCCTGCCTATTTTATTTACCACCCACCAAAAAACACCATTAAAATGCATATTCCACGAGGACGCAATATGCTAGTTTGGAGCGAAAAATAACCACGTCTCATATGTCATCAGCGCTAATTTACAACCACGTATAGAATGACCGGACCAAAAAAATTTCTTCAACAGGTGTTAAATGATTAAAACAAATAAGGTTGAATCGTTTCCTTCATTTGGTAAAAACCAATATCGATATCGTGTACGGGTCTCGCATCCATTGGTTTCCTGATGCTCGTACCTTGCATCCCAAGTAATGCGCGTCTTTAAAATTTCTCACGTCGCGAATAAACGTTTTAATTAAAATGCGTTTCAAGTTACGTCTGGTCGAACGAATTAGATTTTTGGCGGTCAAACATGTCGCTTAATGTACTTCGTTTGCTCGATACAATCGACATTATTATACTAATTCGTCCATTCAATTAGGCTTTCACGGTTGACGTCACATCATGTATAACTGGTTGCGTAGTTCCTGTTAGTTTGGAAAATGTGGTTCTTTATACCGGGTGACTGCTTGATTCGAGCACCCCAAGCGCAAAAATCTTTCCCTCGTAGAAATAAATTATAAATTTAAATGATATTAGCGAGAATAAATGGCATAAATAATGTTTATTTAATGCTTAAAAGCGTTTATCAATGAAATGCAAAATTTTAATTTATTCTTTCACTGTCAAAAATACACATATGTTGTGAATTTATTCACCTTTTAGCTAATTTTTTCGCTTGGGTGCTCGAATCAAGTAGTCACCCGTTAGAGTAGCTGATTCATGTTTTTATTTCACGAATAAGTCGAGGTAATTTTCCACTTTCCAACTTGCTGGCTGGTTGTTACATGCGTGACATATAATATGACCAATCAGAATATGGGTTAGTTACTATTGCATATCGTGCGTGCTATTGATTCCTTATACATCAACGCAAAAATCTGGTAAAACTCGTTGTTAGCTGAGTTTTATTGTGGGATAATTTTAAGGTTGGTGGTCTTATGTTGAAGTGTGGGGGGAGGGAGATTTTTTGTCCGTCCAAAATTGGGGCCCGAAGTGGCTGACATCTGGTGGCAAAAAGTATAACTGCTCAAATGAGGCAGCATGGGGCATGTATAATATAAATAATGAAAATATTCATCACAAATTGTGTTCATTTTCTTTGTGTATTTAGAAAAATTTGCTGGCTACGTGTTTGAAATGATTTATAAACATTGATCTGATTGGTGGAAACTACTGGTAAAATCATGCATACCCCATACAGCCCTTTGACTATATACTAGATGGACCGAGTTACGTGTAGGAAAACTGCGGTGAAACATTATATGCATCAGAGTCGGAACACTCGTTGCAAGTTTATATCTTGCGCATGCCTGAAGTCCTTTATCATATTCATGTTATTCTGATTTTAAGCAGTACTATCGATGTCCCCTTGCCGCACTATTAGCGCGAAATAAATTTGCGCATGCGCATTTACAATTTAGTCACGAGTGTTCTAAGAAAATCTGAATAATGTATCACCCTTTTTTGGTTGACATTTGCTTGTTGCTAGCTCGGTCCATCTAGTATATAGTCAAAGATTGTTATATTTTCATCCCCGATAACAATAGAAATTAATGGCTTACTGTAGTATTTAATTCAGACGTTTTTGCGCTGGTGTGTAATAAATCAGTTGCGCGCACGATACACTTGACTTTCTTTGCACAAGTTCGATGATTTTTTTTTTTTTAATTTTTGATGAAAGCATATCGATGCAATTTTCAAAAATGTTTCCAAAAAGTACCGTCATTTTTTACGATGAAAATATATTATTACTTAATTACCTTCTAAAAACTATGTCATTTTGATGGGTTTAACGCATAAAATTCAGGAAAAGTTAGACTACCACACAACATAGTGAAAGACAAATAGTAAAATCAATAAAAAGATTTTATCATTTAGGCAAATTTTTCTTTACTTCGGTTCGTCGTAGGAAATAAAAGTGTGGTTATTGCGAGAAAAGAATGAACTAAAAGAACATTCCGTCAAAGAATCGATCGCTGTCTTAGTGGGTGGTAGTGATAGGTCAACATAGCGCCCCAAGCTTCCGTCTATATTCGCGAGATAGGTACTTCGTGATGAATATTTACCACCCAATTTTATATCACTTTTGCGAATAATTAACAAAAAATATCGTGGAAAATAATCGAAGAAGCTCGAGGTATAGATACCAAATTACTGCACTCCCATAAGAGCAATGTAATTAGTTCAGAAATGATCGCTAGGTTCGCGGTCATCCACGAGACACATCTCTGATTGGTGGCTGAAATAACAACCAATGATTAGTTCAATCATACCTCACGGAGAATTAAAAACAACCAATCAGTTGAGATTCGCGTCTAGTGGATCCCAGCACTCGTATAGTGAGCAAATGACTCTACTCCGATTTTCTGTTTATTTTTCAGAGTGCAATATGGTATCTCTTTAACCTTTGACCTTTTGTTACTTTAATCAGCTGTTAGAAATCCTGATTAAAAAAGTAATAGAATGATTTATACGGTTAAAATTATAAATGATCATTCGATACATAAGAAGAAAGAAATCAAATATAAAATTCAATAAAATATATTTTGAGTTATATCAAGAACTTGAAGAATAATTAAATTAGGCTAGTTGTTGTTATAAATCAAATAGATAAAAGAAAAATGGAATCACGGGTTAAGAGTTATCCAATTATAATTTTTATAATTTAATTTATCAATTTTCAAACCAATATTACAAGTTGAAAATTGATGAAAAAATTTTTACACCTACAAATTTTTTTTCATTTCTAAATCAGATTTACTAACGTGAAAAATAAAATTAAAAATAACAATGTTATCCAGTATCCGGCTTTGGAATAAAAAACTGACGACATCGAGAAGAATTCCTAAATCGGACAACATACGCGTATCATTATCGATCTTCAAACTTGGACCACTCGTATCGCCCACTCTCAATGTGTAGAATTCAAATATACGTATGGTACCATCGAGTTATACTGAGGACGACGTGAACTTGTCTATGTCTAATACCCATGCGGATAATTGTCTATTCGGTAGCCGAAGCGGAATAAGTCGGTCGTAAGAAGGGAATAAGGTGTAAATATAACGAACGCACCAAGAAATGTATAGTTTTCCTTTTGATCTCTCTTAATGCCATGTACAAAGACGACGAAAAACCTTGAACGCAACTGAACCTTGACAAATGCACCGTATGATATTCGAGTATTAAAAAATTTGTTACGATATAAATAACGCGTATATATTTTCATGTTGGAAATCGATCTATAGAGTGGACGTTAAAGACAGAAATTCGTTCCACTCGGACGGATTCTTTAAGTTCATTTGAAATTAGCCCGAAGATGATAGGAAAAAATTGCTACCGATTCGCACGTATAGAAGGCATACACATACACCGTACCTTCGTATACAACATGGCTTAAATAATACTCGCAAAACTAATCATACTTTCACTATTATTATGTACACGAGCGAGTCCGCAGAATGTTCGCTTTGGAAAACCACCAAAACACATCGAAGTTAATTCAATGCCGAAATATGGCGTGACATTAGCGGTAAATTCTTATCAAATATCCGCGATCGCATTTAATAATGGATTCCTTCGGTTTATAAGTTCGATACACCGAATTCAAATTTTATTCGCAGTAATTTAAATTCACGTATGAAATACCAGATTCTAGGAGTAATCGATGAACGATTTTGAAGCGAAAATATCATAAACTTGGCTACCTGTCGCGTATTGATACACGATGCGCCACAATCTCGAAGCAGCCGCTGCGTTAACTAAATTAGGACATAGTAAAGATAGCACACGTCAAATTAATTGAAACGGTAATTTAATAATCTGTGTCAAGTTTCAAGTACAATTAACTCAACATTAAGATATGAACATTTTTTAAAGTTATTCGAAGGTATTTGTAATGTCCTTCGACATCACCAAAATTGTACAATTTAATTATTCGGAATTTTCTCAAAAAGGAATGGCTTCGAGGGTCGTCAATGGTTCACTAATTTACGCACCCGGCAGACCCGAAGTTATTTTTAATCGTGAATATTACGTATGAAAAATTAGATCAAAGCAACGCACAGTATATCGGCGAAAACGCTATAATTATTAAGTAGAAAAAATATATACAAAGAGATCGCGTCGAAGAAAAAAAACAATAGAGTTGAATCGAGCCGAGTAAAAGCAGCCTCCAGTATCGAGAACCAGATCTTGACTTCTGCTTTAAAAAAGGTGAGGTCGTTAGTGGCCAAAGGTTAGCTTTATACTCCGGCATTCAATGACTGGCCAACAATACTGGTGGGCGTGCTTGCGTGAATTGGAAATTCGATTTACTTTACTATATAACTTATCAAAACACACGCTGCCGTTTATCTTTGCTATACCAATGTCAGCGTTCGGCGTGATTTCGATGTACCTACACCTATTATGAATATTCCTTCGGGTACGCTTTGCGATGAGTTCGGAAATTTGTCAGCTAATGACCCGCAGAAATAACGGCTATTACGCTTATATAGTCATATGGGTTATGCGAATAGAGAGAATTGTTAACATGATGTAAACATCAGTGGGAGAGTGAAATTAAAATCGGTGGGCAATAGGAAAAATAATATCAGCATTAGTAGACTGCGATTTCTGCAATTAAAATATAGCTGATATGAATACAATTAAATATCGATGCTTTTCTTCAAAAACCACGTAAGTCGGACTTACGCAAAATTCACTTTTAAGTGGTTTCTTATGTAAAAAAAATCGAGGAATTCGATTTTGAAAATCTCGTAAGTCCAAATCATCAACTAGCGCTTCTATCCGTAAAAAAAAACCTCGTAAGTCTGTCATCAAAAGAAAATACTCGTACCTCTCCTGAAAAAATTTATATATTTTGGACTTACGTAAGTGGTTTCTCATGTAAAAAAAATCGAGGAATTCGATTTTGAAAACCTCGTAAGTCCAAATCATCAACTAGCGCTTCTATCCGTAAAAAAAGAAACCTCGTAAGTCTGTCACCCAAAATAAAATACTCGTTCCTGAAAAATTTATATATTTGGACTTACGTGGTTTTTGAAGAAAAGCATCGATATACAGTTTAATAATTAATTAATGAGGTAAATTATGAAATTACTTTTTTCTTTATCTTCACTTATTTTTTTATTACAGCAGGCTTTGAGTGAATAAAATAACATTTTGAAGAGATGGCTCACATGCCTCACTTTCTTAAATATTTACTAGTCCTTAAAAACAAATAATTACTAAATAAACTAGGTGCCCAATGTACATAAGAATTCATCGCTTATGAGAAAATAAAAACGTTGAGCAAAAGTAAGGTAGATAAGCGTTCACTATTTTACCTATATCTGATTACATTGTTGTTACAAAAGGAGAGAGCGATGATATTAACCAGGGATGTCTAGCTAATTGGATTACGGTTAAGGCTAATTTTTTTCCATAGTTTGGGTAGAGCTAACAGCCATTGGTTATAGCTTCTTCTCATTAGCTTGCTAACAGCTGCTGGCTAACGGCTTATTTTGAGAATGTAATATTCATAAGGAGTAAATTTAGAATAATGTGGTAATTTCAAATTTTAAATATAGAAATAATTGCGGTATTTTTAATTTCTAATGAGAAATTAAACTGAGCAGGGGGTCTTCAAATCTTTGCATTTCAGACCATTTATAATCATTTGGCTATTGTCCAATTTTTTGGTACATTTTCCCCTCATGCGTAGCACCGGTGGGTAATCATGAAATTTGCTTAAAATTTGGCGAAAGACTCTTCTTAAAAATGCAAAAAATGTAATTTTTTTGTCAATACACCTCAAAAAAGGATCACTCAAATTTTGAAGGAGGCTGGAGAAGGGGCAAATAACTCTAACTTTTTGTTTTTGATTTCATGTGAAAGTGTGAGTCACGAATATCAACATATCCAAATTTCAGCTTCCTAAATGCATTTGGAATGGAGTTAGAGGAAACAACTGCTTTTTGAGGAAGTTTTGAGCCATAAAATTTCTGTAATCTTCCAAATATTGGAATTTATATATAATCGCTGAATTATTATCAAAAAAAAAAATCCGTCCTTTATGAAAGAGGACAAAAGAAAATATCAAATCGGAGGATTACCATTTTTTTCACAAACTACCATGGATTTATTTTGCAAATTCCTGTGATAATATTGCAATGATTTTCGAAAAAAAGTAAAATTTATTTAATGTTTAGTATAGTATGTAGATAATTATTTTGAATTTTCGTAAAAAAAATATTTTATAGGCGAAAAATCTATCCTCAAGATTTACTAGTCATATCATAAGTTGAGGAATGGGTAGGTATTGTTACGAAATGATATTAAAAAACTTTGTAAGGGCCCAATAACCTTTCATGAAGGAATAAGCATTAAAGAAATGTATCGATAAACTCTTTAAAAAAAAGTTTATTCAGGAGAAACTAAGTATATTTTAATCAAATGTTTTATTTGATTATTATTATTATTATTACTATTATTATTATTATTATTATTATTATTATTTTTATTTTTTATTTTTTTGGTGAATTGGTTTTAATTTTTTCGTTAGAGGGAAGAGATGCAAAAGATCATTGGGCTTTGATATAAAGCCTATGCTAGCGATTAAAATGTGCAAGCACCTTACTGCTCTACGCTATACCTACAAAAAAATGAAAAAATTAATTTGATAATTTTTCCTCCAAGATGTCATGGTTTTTGAAAAAATTTTCAATTTAATTGGGTTATAATTCATTTTAGTCAGGTTTAATTATAAAAACTTTACAACAATATACCAAGTTTTAACGTCGAATTTCCACGTACAAACTTGTACCAAAACGTTAACGCGCAAATGAACCAAGTTTAACGCCAACTCTAGCGCCTAACTTTTAATCGAATAACTTAAATAGCCAATTTAAATTCACTGTCGTCGTAACAAAGTAATGAAGAGAATGTCAAGTCCACTAATAGGTAACTGAGAACTAGGTGAACCGAGTGCAAAAATTTCGAATTATTTTGTCGAACTAATTAGCAAAAAAATTGCCAGTATAATCAGCTTAGCAAATTATCCTTCAACATCTCAAATTAAATGAACCGTTCGAATAATTCAACACACCACTAGTCCCTAAAAGGCGATATATTTGCCAAGTCCGCACCCTGTATAAAACTTACTTTCGAAACGTGATAAAGAACCAAACGAAGAGGGGGAAAAAATTGACTCGAATCGTATAAATAAATGCACTCGGATGCAATGATTTTATCGACTTTCGTACTTTTTAATTCAGATATGGATCCTTGTCGGCTATAAAGGTAGCCGACTAGCGCAAGCGTGAGGCTCGCGTTGATCTGGTTCGCTACTCACGGTTCGATCCAGAATGTGACCTCGCTTCAAGAAGCATGATGGGATTGGCAGGTAAGGCAGGAAGGGTTACTGCCTCTGGTCAGCTCGACCTGTTACCCACTGAACTTCACATATCAAAACCACGGTTCAGTGCAAATAATAATATAGCCGAGTACTGTATCTAGATCTACGATATAATAAGGTCCGTTTCGCCTTAAGCTAACTTACGCTCTTTCACCCTTCAACTTTATACCGTGTGGTACGCGGTTCGAGGAGTAATATTTATTCGATACGTCGACCAGCCTAAATAATAAAACCACATCTGTGCATAAAGAACGCGCGCTCGGAAGAAGATAAATGATGGTGGAGCAATTCACGTAATTTAATATCGAGAAAATCGTCCAACTTGAAATGGCGAATTTGAATAAAATTCATTTACATATCGATCTGGCGTAATATTTCAATGCGATATCGCCTTAGTATCGAGATGACATTGTTATTTGGTGGAAAAATCGCGCCTACGGTACGTACCGCCATTCCGATAGTATCCGGTCGACGTAAATCCATTGTGATAACCGTGAAACGTGTTAAACCACTTTAAACGCGAAAAATGTAAAACTACTTAATTTGTCTGGTTTTTGAAGTTAATCGAATTCAATTCTTTATTGGTGTGATTCCCAAGAGAGTGTGGACGGGGTGTATCATAACAAAACTATAAAATTACCGATGCTCTTTCTTCACAAAACGTTACAGTTTTTATTATCCGTAACTTTAATATGGTTGAAATAGTAAAAAGAAATTATAAATATGCAAATGACGTCGTAAAATATCGGATGAGTTCATTTTAACCCAAATATTATTCGGTAAAATTGTAAAATATGAAATACTTAACCATCGCAACGACCTATTGGCTATTTCCGCATTTTTATCAACGGCTATTTCGACAGCGAAGAAGCGAAGAATGCTCAGGAAAGAATGCACAGACTACAGAGGGGTAGATTTTTCGGCTTGGTATGAGGACTTGTGGTTAGGAAATAGTGTCGTTCATTCGCCAGTTTCAAGTTCAAATACTATTTGGATCGTACACTTTGGCCATTAATAACCCATTTCGTTCAAAATGAATCATTGACTCGGTATCAAGGAGCACATTGAAATTACTGCTCAACTTAAATAAGTTGAGTAGAGGCGATCAAGGTCCTTCTTAGAGAAGCGATGGCTCCACTATTCATAGTTTGGGGTTATATCACTTGCAGCGTCAGAATCTATTTAGGTGAGATAGTTGTGGATTTCCGACCACCCTGACCCAAAATTGGCACAAAGGTTGACTAAAATCTTTTAATTTTTATTCAATGTACTACAATCAGAAAAACAAAACTGAATGGAATTATTTTCAAAACATAGGATTTGAATTAAGTACTCATTTATTATAATTAATTTTTTCAAGTATACTTAATTAATGATTTAAAAACAAAAAGTTTAAATTCTAAAAAATTGGTAGATAATGAAGAATACATGGTTAAATTATTTTTTTTTGCGAAAGGTAATATAGAAAAAATTATTTTTTATAGCTTTAAAAAGGTGAAAAAATGTTTATAAAAAATTTTCAAGTTTCTACAAGGTACCGGACTTTGAAATTTACCACTATTTTTCATCTGACACATTAAGTTTTCAGTATTAAGGCGATCCATTATAATTTTTGAGCGCTAAAAAATTACTAATTGAATTTTTTTTAATCTTAAATTTCATTTACTTTTATTTTTGGAGGGTTTTAAATATAACTACATATTATATTTATATTTATGAAAAAAATAATATATATTTACGTAAGGGTACTTATGGTACTTATTCAATAGGAGCTTCAGAAGGAATAAATTAATAAAAAATTTTTTTTTTTAGAAATATAAATAAAAAGAAATTAAAAAACAAAACTATTAACTGGATTTTAAATTGGATAAAAGGAGCTGGTACACCACCAAGATCTCCACCTCACTGCCATGAAATGCGTCCTCCATTAATGGGAGCTCATCACTCTATGCCAGCTCATTTTTTCCCGTTCCAGTTTCGGTAACGGCCAGCCTATCAACACTCCTCTTTTCGCAGCGGGCCTACTTGATCAAGTATCTGTAGTATTTTCGAATTTTCAAAATTATTGGGAAAAATAAATATTTCAGAATTTTTGCATCATAAGTGGATAAATAAAAGTATTATTTTTTTCTCAAAAAAAAAAAATCTAACTGTACATTAGTGCGATTTAAAACTAAATTTTGAAATATATATACTTATATTTTTTTTGCTCATAATCTCTATTAGAAAAAACTATACAAATTTCCATACCAAAGTTATGTAGATACCTAGTTATTGCACTCCCATAATTAAGGCACTATAAAGGGGAGCATTCCGGAACGCAATATTTGTTCTATGTCATGAGTGTTGTAATTTCATCAAATAAAAGACAATCATTAGAATTCTTCTATACATTCTAATGCGATAGGGTAAAATAAGTTGAGGACTCTTTGGGTACTTCATGAGACGATTCAAAGTTCAAAACAAAGAGATGACTCCGAGTAGTAATGAAAAAAAAAAAAAAATTTAGCGAGAAAAAATTTTGTTGAGAATAAAAAGTATCGTTACGTACAACCCTCTTAAACCAAGAAAATGTGGTAAATGACTAAAATAAGTCGCAAAGATTTTTTTTTGAAAAAATGAAGAACTCCGTATTGCCTCCCTTTTACTAGTGCGCTCTACCATGAGAGAGCAATGTAATTAGTTCAGAAATGATCGCTAGGTTCGCGGCGATCCATGAGACATATCTCTGTTGGTGGCTGAAATAACAACCAATGATCATTCAACCATATCTCGCAGGGAATTCAAAACAACCAATCAGAGTTGAGATTCGCTTCTAGTGGATCGCAGCACTCGTATAGTGAGCAAATGACCCTACTACAATTTCTTGTTTATTTTTCAGAGTGCAGTAACTTGGTATCTATTGGAGCACTAGTGTTCCCATCGAAATAGCAGTGATCGTGTAAATTTTATCATCAATTTGTTGTCTTATCCAGGGCTGTAATAACGATAATGGAACGTAACGGAATAACGGAACGTAACGGGCAATTTATTAATTTCAGTAAAGGAACAGAACTGAACGTAAAAGAACGAAATTTTTGAGAACTGAACGTAACGGATCAATTTTGTTAGTGTTCCGTTATTGTACATTGTTTTCAATTTTTTGAAATTTGAATGCTAGAAAAATTGTTTCTAATACCCTGCAAGTCCTGTGCAATGTGCATTTTTTGATGTGAAATTAAAGTTTGATTGTTTGTTTATCATCAATAGAAAAAAAAAAAAATAAAATAAAAAAGACCTAACTCAAACTCATGATAAATTTCATCAACTCGAACTGAAAAAGAGGTAAAGAACAGAATGGAATGCAACGGAATGGAACGGAACGTAACGGAACCTCCAAAGTTGGAACGTAACGTAACGCGAAATTAACGGAATGACCGAGGAACGGATACCAGAACAGGAAGGGAACATAACACAATCTGTTATTACAGCCCTGGTCTTATCACCTTCCATAGTTCATTACTTAATAATTAATAGATAGTTAATTACCGAATTAAACTTCAAAATGTTTCAAATTTAATGCAAAATACGTTACGAAACTAACACAAATTTATTTTTATATATTATTTTACACATCATATTCATTAGTATTTTAGTGCATTTTTCTTCCATACATGTCGTGAATGTTTCCACCGAAAAGTCCCAATATAAAGCGTCGGTTATAATGGCACTGAATTTTTCACAGAAAAAGTTGAACCTGTGTTTTTTTATGGAACCATTTATAATAGCCAGTGAATCAGGCAATGAAAGATTCACTGGGTTTCAGTGAAAAGTTGAAATATTTTAACTTTTCAGTGAATTTCTACAGTGTCGAACATTTGTTTGTTCATGTTACTTTGTTATCATTTTGAAGTAATGGGGATTTTTTGGGTAGTTCTAGCCATTCCGTGAAAATTTCACTGACCCAGTCAGTGCCATTATAACCGGCTCTTAACTTTGTTTCATATCAATGAAGTAATTCTAAATGGTGACGCATTTAGATTTATTAACGCAATTTTTTATGCTTTTATTCACTCAATTTTTGAGGAATAATTTCTTTTTGATAAAAATAAATAATAATATTGGAAATTACGAACATAAAATTTAAAAAAAGTGAAAGTTGAACCGTCTACTGTATGTATGCATGTTGAAGAAAAAAGTGAAAAAAATTGAGTCAGAATTTTGAGATTTTAAATTGAGCTTCTCTAACCTTCCAAATTTTCCTGATAAAAATTAAACAATTACGTAGAAATAAATTTGTCTACCTAACACTGTATTTGAAAATTCTGTCCTATGGGGAAAATGTAATGTTTGCAAAAAGTAAAAATATTAAGTAATCAAGGGCACAAACTAACTCCGAAATTTAATCTCAATTAATACCTACTTAAGTTTCAACTCAATTTATCTAGTTTACCTAACACGTTTAAAAAAATAAACAAATGAATGAAAAACAAAAACGCTACAGTTAAATACCTACCTTCAACAGCAGCGAACTAGCTGGCGGAATTCGCTAAAAGAAACAATTATTCATTGTACGTATTTGGATGTTCATAAAAGAATTTACGTTGCCGAAGTAGTAAATTTCGGTTTACTGTTCTTGGCTACTTATAGACATTGAAACCATTATATGGCAAACAGGTTCGTTATTAGTAAACGAAGCGCGCGGCGTGAATCGGCATTTTGGCATCGCCACAATATACTATCTGCCGGGAAGGTAAATTAGACGCGTTGTTAGTTTGATTAAAACCTTACAGGCTTACAGCGATGGTTTAACTGCATGACTCTGTGAAGTGGACGCAGCGGCCGTTGAATTTAAATGCACGAAATTTCGTATTTACTCGAATAGATTATTCTCTGGGCGAGAAATTAAAATATTCTAATAAGAAAACTCGTCGAAACACAGCCAATCAAGGCATCATTTCGAACGCGTATACAAGCGAAGAGTAAAAAAACAATTCTATACGGTGTTTCGCGGCCAGGTAATTTGATACAATTAAAAAATACGCTCGAATAAAATTTCGTTCGAAAAAAGTCGACGAAACCAGTTTGGTCAGGTTGGTGGTTAGTGGTAAGTGCACAGGCGTGTACGTAAAACCGCGATTATTCGCAAAAGCGACCAATTCGTTCACATTGTAGTGAAAGAAGCGAATCCGCGTCTAATAAATAATCGCTAAATTGAAGTTATTTATTTATTCATCAAGTCGTTTAATTCCCACATAGACTAGATCCGTAGGTACCCACGCTGATGCCGATGTACCGGTGTACTGTGAATTTAGTAATTAAAATGTTACCAAACGAGATGCGGCCGCGCCTCCTCTCCGCCACTGTTTCCAACCGGCCAGAGTAGGCGCCGTAATTTACTGGCTTTATGCATTATTTGAATGAAGTTCAACTTATCTCGTTCGCATACCGAAGCGACGTAACGTATTTACCGCGTATAAACCGTTCTCGTCCTTATTGACGATGAAATTAATTTTCTAATCAATTTTCCCACCGTCTTACACCGACACTGAGAGTTCCAGTACAAACGAGTGCATATACCTTCACCATACAGTGTGCCTCTACCTATATGTATTGTTGGATCATACGAAGCTGCATTACCACTTATTTTTCTATTTACCTTTCTGTTTCAGAATTTCCGAGAACAAAGCATAGACGGTATTTCGCTTCCATTACTGACCGAAGAGCATTTAAGAACCACCATAGCTATGAAATTAGGACCGGCGTTGAAATTCCGCGCCATATTAGCTCAGAAAATAGGACATTGCAATGTTTGTATGCATTGTTTACATTGTCACGCGACCGCAAGCGGGCACTCCTTGACACCTCTGCCGAATAACAGTCCTACATCGCATACGAGCGCCAATAACCGTCCTAATAGTGCGGGCAATTGATTGTTTTTATTTTTGTTTTTGTTGATTTTTTGTTTTTTGTTATTTTTGCGTGTATTTCTTTTTTTTTTCTTTCATTGTGTACGTTCGTGTTGTATAATAAATTTTATTTTTGTATTATTCGTATAGAAAATGATGACAGAGGTATTTGTCGTAATCATTTGGTGGAATATCTTGATCCGAATATTCTATGCGGGATTCGTGAGAGGGACAGTGAAAAGGAAGACGTTCACTCGGTTCGGACATTCTCGAAGAGTTTAGATATTTTAAATTTGTACTCTTAAAAAAAATCAAAAATGAAAATATTCGCATTAAAAGTTTGAACATTAAAAAAGTTGAAATGAAAATTCAGAACGAAAATGCAATAAAAAATAAAACAAAATACAGATTCTCAATTAACATTAAATTGTACTTTAGAAGTACCGTGTTTACTTTTTTCTACTTTATCTTTTTCCAAAAAGTTCCATGAGTGGAGTGGTGTCAATTCACCCTTACAATGCCAGCTTATATGAAATTATCTCAAGTATCATCACGACGATTATATAGGCACCGGTCTAAAAACTTTTCGTGATGGGGTGTGGTGGGGGTGCGTTTATAACTGCATAGCCTACCCTTAAAAACACATCGTAATCAGACCAACCAGCATTAGGAGCTATTACAGCCTAACTGACTTGTTAAGGAGAAGTGGAAGGAGGGGTGTTATAATTATGTGTCAGATATCCAACTTTTTTTCAGCTACATGTATCTTTTTCTCCCTCCGCTTCAGAACTCAAAGGTATGTGAATGAAAATATCTCAAAATTTGCTCAAATATTATTCGTGCGAAGATTTAAAGGAATTTTTTTCAGATTGTTGATTCAACTTAAAATCACAATTCATCATAGGCTGAAATAGAAATAGTGAATCTCGAATTAGACTCCAAATTTCTTTTGTGATTATATAACAAATATTTATTTCTTATGCAATTTGACATTTTGACCTCTAATTCGCTTGGAAAATTTTATAATAATACATTTTCTAAAAGCATTTTGTATTCTCATAAGAAAAGAAACCCGTACGTCTATCAAAAATTTCAAAAATTAATCTCGTTTACTTATATTTTAAAAGATTATATAACGCAATAAAAATACTGTGTGGAACATTAATTTATCAACGACCAGCATAACTCAAGTGATTTCCCTCAAGTGAATCAAGCCACAAACCTTCCAAATTGCTATGAAATGAATTTAATCATCATAAAATTTATTAACAGCTTCTAATATATAAAATTCTCGTGTCAGGTTTGTAACCAAACATCTCCAAAACGGCTCGTCTGATTCTTATCGAATTTTGTGCGTATATTCAGTAGATCTGAGAGTAGAACGTGAACTATTTTTGTTATCCCTAATTGATAAGATTGATCCAACCTAAATATTTTATTTTTATTTTTGGACAACATTTCTTCTTTTAATTTTTTATGTTTCGGCAAAAAGAGTGAGTCACAGACACCAAACTATCTGAATTTGAGTTTTCCAAGTGCATTTTGAGGGGGATGGAGCAGAAAACTGCTTTTTGAGAAAGTTTTGAGTCATGAAATTTCTTCAATATTTCATATCTCCTCACCAAATCAACTTTGAAAGATCAAACTTTGTGTATGAGGTTAAATGGTGACCAGAATATGACCTCATGAATTTGGATCAAAATTGATCGCTTTTTAAGGAAATAGTGATTTATAAAATCTTTTACCTACGCGTAACGCCTGCGGGTATTCGTGAAATTTGCTCAAAATTTGGTAAAAGCCTTTTTTAAAAATGAGCAAAAGTTTTTTTTTTATTCTTTCGATAAATTCCAAAATGGCGGATCACTCAAATTTTGAGGTAGGCCGGAGAAAGGGCAAATAACTCACATTTTTTGTTTTTGATCTCATATAAAAGAGTAAGTTACGGACATTAAGATACCTAGATTTGAGCTTCCTAAAGTGTATTTTGAGGGGAGTTAGAGCAGAAAAAAGCTTTTTGAGTGAGTGTTGAGTCATGAAATTTCTTGAATCTTTCATATCTCCTCACCAAATCCACTTAGAAAGATCAGACTTTGTGCTGGGGTTAATTGGTGACCAGAATATGACCTCTTCAATTTGGATCAAAGGATTCAAAATGGTGGATTATCAAAATTTGAGAGGAACTTTAGGAGCCTCAAATTAGTAAAAATATAGTAGATATCAACTCATATGATTATTGATGATAAGAAGTATACTACATCCCTAATTCACCTCCATACATGACGTTGGGGGGAAAATGAGGGGTTATCGATCTAAAAATGTAGTGGGGTACAAGAGATAACGAAAATTTTTTATTATGGTGTCATGTGACAAAATGAATCCAAGTGACTAAAGTTCCTTGATTTCAACTTCTCAAGTGCATTTGGAGCATAGCCTGTTTTAAGGTGGGGGGAGGAGGTTTGAGTGCTTCTTTTCTTTTTTTTAGGTGTTGGCAATTTAAACAACTTACTATCTTTTCCACTTGACTTTATGCAACTGAACCCTCCCCTCTCAACCAGCGATCCCAAAATTGGCACTGATTTGGAGGGGAGTTAGAAATAATTTATACAGCAAAACAACGTTTGCTGGGTCAGCTATGTAGTATATAAATAAATTATGATTATGATTTTCCTTGATAATTTTTTTTTAATGACTTGGGCCTAAGCTTCCCTCCCCCCAAAGAGGGGAACTGGAAGAACATCCAAAGCCTCAACATCTTTGATTCTCGATGTCGTATAATTAATCAGAATGGATAACTTACATTTTCAAATTTTAGCTTCTTAAATGAATTTGAAGAGGAGTGAAGGAAAAAATGGATTCTTAAGAAGGTTTTGAATCAAGAAATTTCTTAAATCTTCCATATTTCCTCACAAAATCGATTTGTATGTGAGATGAATTTAAGACCAAAATATAATTACTCGAATTTTGATCAAAATGGATCCAGAATGGCGGATGATGAAAATCCGAGAAATGTTTGAGAAGCCTTAAATTCTTAAAACTTGATAAATTTGAGATAATATGATCACTGGAGACGAGAAGTATCTTATACGCCAAATTCATCTTCATAAATAATGTTGGAAAGGAGGAGGGGTTATTTTCTTCAGAATATCGTGCAGATGAAAGAAGGGTCGAAAATTTAAAATACATACTGATTTTATATGATAGAGTGAAGACAAATTACCAACACAATTGAATTTCAGCTTCAGAAAAGAGTTAAAGCGAAAAATGGCTTTTGGTGGAGAAAATGAAGTCAGCAAAATGAGTAAACATCATAAATGGTCAATGTTTTTTCACTAAAAGTGCTTAGAAGGCTCAAATTTTGTATGTAGGGTTTGTTGAAAACCAGAATACCATTTTTTGTATTTTGGTCAATGCATCTAAAATGGACCCAATATGACTGGTGACCGAAATTTGAAAAAGGCTCATGTAGTCTAATATTTCTGAAATTCGATATACATATAAGTTCATGCAATACCAGTGGTCAAGAAATACTGCATAATTTAAATTAAACTTTTTGAGTCATTTTGAAAGGGATAGGTACCTAGCTGTTTTTGGCGTCTTTCTTGAGTGTTTGCATTAATAAGTTAACAACATTATTTTGCAAGTCTGAACAAGCCGTTCATTAAAAGCTTAGCTCTAACAATACCGCATGGCTGCTTACGTTTTTTTTTTCAATTATTATCCAACTCAAATGAATGGATATAGTAATCGCAGATTATGGAGAAAATTTGATTACTTTTTCCTCGTATAAACTTATAATAAAGTTATTTTTTCATGATAATTGAGAGAACAGCCTTAAATTTCTCAACTTATAAAATTATTTAAAAATGGAAAAGTAAAAATTTTAAAAGTCCAAAAATGTGAAAGATATTCATAATTTCATCATGAAAAGCGTCGCAAAAACGAATAAAAAAATATCATTTGTCCCCATCCAATCACATTTTTTGATCTACCTGATTGACTGATTCCCTACCTCTTTGCGTATAGCTTAGAAAAGTATCTAGAAATAACATTTTATATTTCTCTCTCGTAATTATCGACGAAATGAAAGTTTCCATAAATTTGTGCAGATATTTTCATCGGATACCTTCGCACCATTTAAATCGATTATTGAGCAGAACAAATGTAAGTTGTTTTGTAATTTTGTCGTAATTAAAAAAACCATCACGCGACCATTAGAGCTGCTTACGCGTAGTGAAAATCTACGGGCGAACGCGTAAGCTCAAGTTATAATTAAAATCGAACCATATCGTTGGTAAAAACAAACATTTTATTGTTATCTGGTTACTGTTGCGTAGGTACCTATATTACATTTTCTCGAATAATGAAAAAAAAAAAGAGTTTGCCTTAGATCATGGTAGATACGACGGCTGGCTTGGCTCATTTTATAGCGGAGCCGAGTTCACCCATCGATAAATTGAATACGTTATACCATTACTCGCGCATAAAAACTTAGATTAAAATCAAGATCGAATCGTCGATATTCTTGACGAATTATTGGCTTTCAAACGAATCAATTACTCGCTGTAGCATTGATGTGGACAGACTTGACGTACGTTCGTTCGTTTAGCGACTTATAAAAGAAGAAATCGGTAATAAGGCGGATTTCTATATTCTATGTTCGACTACATTGTTACATTGTAATAGTAGGCACGCTGTCGCATATGTTTATGGTTTACCTATTTGGGAACATTTTTATTCAGAATTTCGCCAATCATTGAAAAAATTATAAATCTTTTTTCAAGATTATCAGAAAATAAATTCGGTATTTTTACATTTGTTTCAAAAAATTTTTTCAAGAGCGTCATAAAATCTACATATTTACAACCAGCAACAAAAAACGATATTTTTGAAATTCACAGCAAATTTTTTTTTTTTTTAAATGTTTTTTTCTTGTCGCTCGACAGCTAGGCCATTTGCGACGCTAATATTACATATTGACTTAAGATTAAATATTTATAATTATATTAGTTTGAAACGAGTGATACTTTAAATACACAATTAGTTTGTCTGCTGCATAGGTGGAGTTTTCAGCGGTTGCGCTGAGGTTGTTGGATGGTCAAATCGTGTAAAATCATGCATCATTTAAGATATGATTGAAGGAGGAAGGGGTTAGGTGGCGATGAAGTTAATATTTTCATTACTTCGAATATCATATTTAAAATTTCTTTTTCAAAAAGTAATATGTATCCTATCACAAACAATTTATCATTAATAAAGATATGAAAGGATAAATAATAACTTTGCAATAAGAAAAAGAAAAATCTTTACTTCTCCAATAGCTTTTATTCGCTAATACTCTCGGGCACCAAGTGTCCTTCTTCAGGTTTCTTTGGAAAAGTAGAGATTTTTCTTTTTCTTTAAGATATGAAACTCCAGGTTTGCTCTTTTCATCAAATTACAAATAATGATCGAAACTATTTGGAAATTTTCCTATGAAACTCCAAAACAAATACCCTACGAAAAACTAATTTATTGACATTTTTAGAAGATATAAAGCGAAACCAAAATGACCTTGACAATCAAATTATTCATGTCCACAATTCAACAAATAAAATAATAATTTGTTCGCGCTAAATTTACGTTTTATTTCTCCTGGCATCGCATTTTAAACACATCGTTCGAAAACTTCCCCTTGAAACTAGCGTACGTTGGGAACAAGAACGAACTGAAAGAAAAGTAAATAAAGCAACAGCGTCAATGGAAACGAGGATGGAAAACCCTTACGAGCATTCTACGCTCCAATTAATAAGTAATTTCGTTATCAAAAATGACCGCGCCGAAATGCAAAGTTGATTAAAAATTGTGATTATGCCTCCATGAATAGTAGGCAACTTTAATAACACTAATAGATTGACATTTTTTTCTTCGTTTTAG